>BQNB010157825.1:0-15104 GCA_026074375.1 Tanacetum coccineum
AAAGGTAATTGTGTGTGTTTGCTAGACGTTGCCAATTATCAGTATATCTGTAACCTGCTACTCTGCCTCCCAAGTGGGAGCTGTTGGAATATGTTAGTCGGTACGCAAGTTATACGTTAGAAATACGTGAGCCTATTGGGGGGGGCACGCAATAAACACTTAGAGTACGTTTTACTTCACGATAAATATTTAAATAGTCGTTATTTACCGTTACTTGTATAACTAGTGTAACGAACATTTAAATAATAAACCAAGGGACTAAAACGAACAAAACCCGAACCCGAGGGATGCCTTAGTTTGGCCGAATCCCATAAGGCTTCTAGAGGGGGTGTTTGTTCGGCAATAGGAGAGAAAAAAATGAGAGGAAAAGATTTGGATAAATTAGGAATTTATTCTAATCTTATTGTACAAGAATTAGGTTTGGGAGGCTATATACACACACACCCTATACCTCATTCTTCATTGATTTAATCCCTAAATCACTAAAGAGTTTTGGTGCTCCTCTCTCTCCCTAACACCTCAACTGAAACCCTAATTCTCTAATTAGGATTTTCGGTTCCTCCTTTTTCCCTCAACCGAATTAGATCAAAACCCTTTTAGGGTTTTTGGTTGTTCTTGTTTTCCTACTCGACGATTCAAGATCCACTCGTGGTGTTCGTTTGGTACTCATCCTTGCTCGGCGATTATAAAACCCAAACTTAGGGTTTCGGTTTATTTGTATTCGGATCAACCGAATTTGAGTAAACCCTAATTAGGGTTTGACGATTTTCGGTTCAAGGATATTCGATTTATTTGGTTTTCGGTTCAAGCTCAAGTGGTGCGTTTGGGAATCGATTTAACACATGGTGTTTAGTACGTGAAGATCTAGACTAGCAATCGACTCATACTTGGTTGACGTGTTTGTGTGAGCAACCGTAGAGGCAGTAATTTAACTGCTAACTTGTTTCAAGTTCAAGATCAAGAGGTAAGTAATTATTTACTTTAATGTTATAATTATTTACTTTATGATGTGTTAATCTTTGTGTCAAAACTAGATCCATTCTGCTGCATACTCGTAGCTAATTTGGTTACCTAGTTTGTTAAATCCCAATAGTGGCATCACGAGTCAACTCGTTTTGGCATTAGGGTTACACGTTTTGAATTATATCATGTCTTGAATTGTACACGCCTAGATTTAATTCACATGCTTGATCTGTGATATAAATAAAGACGCTGATGGAGAGACTGATGTTAAGCTTTGTTATTTTCATACAACAGTTCCTCTACGTTCCTCTTTGCATACATGTTGTATTGGCCACACATGTATACCTCTACACTATACGACAGAGCGACCGCAAACCTATCCACCAAACAAAAATACAGGAACGACTGGAACATGTATCTGCTCAACAACATCATCCAATTAACATATATGTGCATCAAATCGATTCGCTAAACATCATCAACATCAAGATCAAAGTTACGTGAGTAATAGGTACGTCTAATCCTGCATTTATTCTTATTTTTCATAATAAACTTCATAGTTTCAGTTAATACGATACACAACCGGCCATGCCATATTATATCAAACACAAGTATTCAATTAATGCTCGTGATCGATAGTTTTGAACTGAACTAATTCTAACACAAAATTTCAAAGCTACAACCAACAACGTTTCAACATGCCTGACAATATATACACAATTTTTTAGCAACTGCATTTCACTTGAAACAACTATGAATGATTTTGGTGTTGCTAAATAATCGTTGCTCATGTGTGATGGTTTAGTATTGGCCTCCAAACATTCCTTTAGTTTTGCTTATTGACCACGAATAAGTTGTAACATATTTTATGAGAGGTCTAGTGGTATCCTGAATTATCTTGGGAGTAAATTAATACAAGCATAGATAGATGGTCACTGATATTGCAATACCATTTTTCATCTTTTCAATTCACATGGATCAAATCTCCTTCTAAGCCTGAAACTAGTATTATAAAGAAGCTTGATAGAGTAATGGTCAGCACTGAGTTCAAGGGAAGTTGTGGTTGTGGTCATTCCAGATTTCACCCTTTCTTAATTTCATATCATAGTCCTGTAGTGCTGCATATTCCTAATACTCTAGAGGGGAATAAGAAGGCTTTTAGATTTTCAAATTTTATTGCAGACAAAGGAGAGTTTATTGATTTGGTTAAAAAGGAATGGAAATGTGATTGTGAAGGGTACAATATGTATAATTGGTAAAAAAGATGAAAAATATGAAAGTTCCTTTGAAAAATCTGGCTTGGAAAAATGGGAACTTGTTTCAGCATGTGAATAAATTAGAGGAGGATTTAAAGAAAGCTCAAGAGGAGGTGGAAGCTAATCCCAGTAATGCAGAGATCAAGAAAGGCATGTCTAATATCCTGCAGATGTACAATGAAGCAATAAATGATGAGGAAAAGCTCCTTGCTCAAAAAGCTAAAGTTAAGTGGCTTAGTGAAGGTGATAAAAACACTAAGTATTTTCATAATGTGGTAAAAAGAAAAAGGAATTTGAATATAATTGTGAGGATTTTTGATGAGCATGGCAATTGGTTTGATGGTGATAAGGTTCCAAATCAATTTGTTAAACATTTTGAAAAGTTTTTGAGTAACAATGGCGATATTGATCAAATTGACTCAGAGGGCCTCTTTAATAAGAAGTTGACTAAAAGAGAAGCTGATTTTATGGTCAGAGATGTGTCTGATATAGAGGTCAAAGATGTCATTTTTGGGATTAGGGATGATAAAGCTCCAGGCCCTGGTGGATTCACAACCACTTTCTTCAAGAAAAGCTGGGACATTGTTAGAAGAGATGTGTGTAAAGCTATTAAATATTTTTTCAAGACAAATAAACTGCTTGGAGAAGTAAATACTACATTGATTACCCTGGTTCCCAAAATTCAACATCCAAGTAGAGTTTCAGAGTATAGACCTATTGCATGTTGTAATGTTGTGTACAAATGCATAAGTAAGATAATCACTAACAGGATTTAGGGGTGTTTGGATAAGCTGATAAGTATAAACCAAGGTGCATTTGTTCCTGAGAGACTGATACAAGACAATCTATTGATTACTCAAGAGCTCTTAAAAGGCTATAATAGGAAGAAAGGTCCACAAAGATGTGCATTGAAGATTGATATTGCAAAAGCTTATGACACTGTGAATTGTAGGTTTTTAGAGAACATTTTGGGGCAGTTTGGCTTTCATGAAAAACTCATTGGATGGGTAATGACATGTGTGTCTAGTGCTGCTTTTTCTATTTGTGTGAATGGTGAGAGGTTTGGATATTTTAAAAGTGGAAGGGGGCTTAGGCAGGGAGACCCAATGTCCCCTTTTGTTAGGATATCATTTCATCACCAAACACAAAATAAGAAAAATATTTTAGAGAGAGAAAGAACTAGAGAGAGAAGTAAAAAAAGAAAAATGGTTACTAACACATTGAAAGAAAAATGAGAAGCAACACCCTCTCCACACTTGGAGAGGGCTTTATATAGTTACAAGGGGGATATTCTTTGTGGGCTTTGGTTGGGCCTGGTTCTTATACAATGGGCTTGAGCCCGACAACTAGGCCAACTAGCTTCACTAAATTCCCGTAAACTACGTGACTTTACTTAGTACAAAGGCTCGGAATATTTAAATGACCATTCACTTTAATAAATACACGGCTAACAATCTCCCCCTAAGGGGTGGTCATTCAATTGTGGATCCTTCTTGTGACGTCTTGAGTCTTGGAGCCTTGTATTCTTAGGAATTCCTTTTGAAGTTCCATTTGCATGCTTGTGATCTTGGATCTTGATCTTTAACTTGATATTCTTTGACAAAATACTGATATCGTGGTTCATTGGCTTGGATTTGTCTGACTACTGAGATCTCTAAATCTTTATCCTTGATTTTATGTGCCTTGCGTCTTTGTGTCTCCACCCTCATGCTCAAGATATTGAAAGCTTGCTAACAATTCCTCAATATTTTCTTTTAACATGGATTATTAGTTACCACAAATTGTTCTTATGTGAGGTGCTTGTTCATCAGTGATTGCGGAAGACTTTGCTTGTTTGAGCTTTCATATGTATAATCTTTGTGGATTGGCATGAGGTTTGAATTTGACTCGTCATGGACTAGAAGTTGTACCGTCAGGAAACCTGCAAGTATAGATTGAGAGATAAACATATATGGACAAAAGTGTATTTGTCATTTGTTCGTAATTATGGTACAATAACCACGGTTCCCCATTAATTAGTATAAATACTGCTTGTGATAAGGTAGAATTCAAAAGAATCTCTTGACAGGGGTTTCGCAGCGCACTAGCCGTTCTCGTTACGGATTAAGCGTCTCAATAGCAGATAACACGCGAAGAGTGAATCCAAATAGTTACTATCTTTATGATTGATGTTCGTCAATACACTTTTACTGGAACAAGTTTGATTCATATAGAATCGCACCATCGTTTCTTTCTAGTTGACACAAGTTTGATTCATATAGAATCTCGCAAGTCACCTACCAAGAGCTTGTTTGATGTTGGCTCAAGAAGGATTTCCATCTTCACTGTGAATACTAAAGAGTATCACTCTGATTCCTATGGCAATTTCAAAGGATAATGCGTAGGACTTATGATACCAAATGTAGTTATAATGATATGTACAACATTTGTATATTAGAATTTGTGTCCTGTGAGATTTTTTTGATGGGGATATCGTTTGGCTCTAGACTCTATAAGTGCACATTTGTTATTTGGTAATCGGAGGCTGGAGCGGACTGCCACCTTTTCAATATCAACGAGATGCTCGGAAATGAGAAAGCCGATAGAAATGTGTTGATCTCCGTGAGAAATGAAACAGAAATCTTTTGAGAGATTCTGAGTGGCTAAGGAGGGTTGTGCATTGCATCACTGGGTCCATGATGACTTGTATTCAATATCAGAATCATCTTTGTGATTACCGATAGATTATGCATTGACCCGGTTTCTTCTAAGGTTGTATGGAGGCCTTTCTTTCTTTTCACCCTTTATCCTTACAATCTCTTTTCATTCTTTGGATAAGCTGATAAGTATAAACCAAGGTGCATTTGTTCCTGAGAGACTGATACAAGACAATCTATTGATTACTCAAGAGCTCTTAAAAGGCTATAATAGGAAGAAAGGTCCACAAAGATGTGCATTGAAGATCGATATAGCAAAAGCATATGACACTATGAATTAGAAATTTTTAGAGAACATATTGGGACAATTTGGCTTTTATGAAAAACTCATTGGATGGGTGATGACATGTGTCTCCAGTGCTGATTTTTCTATTTGTGTGAATGAGGAGAGGTTTGGATACTTTAAAAGTAGAAGGGGGCTTAGACAAGGAGACCCAATGTCCCCTTACCTATTCACTCTAGTCATGGAAGTTCTAACTCTGATGGTTCAAAGTAAAGTAGCCAATAGTAATCATTATAAGTATCATTGGGGGGTGTAAGGAGATTAAGCTAACTCAACTATGCTTTGCTGATGATCTGCTGATGCTTTGTAATAGGGATTATAAATATGTGGAAGTTTTAAAAGAAGGTCTCATGGAATTTAGTAAAGCCTCTAGCCTAATCCCAAATATGAACAACAATACTATATTCTTTGGAAGTGTGAAGTATTATGAAATAAGGAAACTTCTGGAAGTCATGCCTTTTACAGTGGGTAAACTTCCTATGAAATATCTTGGTGTCCCTCTTATTACTAAGAACATTGGGTTATCAAAATGTAACCAATTAGTGGAAAGAGTCAAGCAAAAAGTGAATGATTAGAAAAATAAAACTTTGTCATATGCTGGAAGATTGCAACTTATATCTTCTGTCCTGGATTCAATGCACATATATTGGGCATCAGTGTTCTTAATCCCCAAAACAACAATTAAGGAAATTGAAAAAGCTCTTAAAGGCTTCCTCTGGTGTCAAGGGGATTTGAAAAGAGGTGCTGCCAAAGTGGCTTGGAAAGTAATTTGCAGTCCTAAGAGTAAAGGTGGTTTGGGTATCAAAAGTATTGGTCCATGGAATGAAGCATTGTTGTGTAAACACCTATGGAATGTTATTGAAAACAAAGAAAATTTATGGGTGAAATGGGTGAATGTGTTCAAGTTAAAAGGAAAAAGTATATGTGAAATAAAGAGTGATGAGAATGATAGTGGAACTTGGAAAGCTATTCTAAGTTTGAGAAGTAAAAATAGAGATAGTGTTTGGAAGAAGATTGGTGATGGGCTGAGCACTAATATCTGGTTTGACAAGTGGTGCAAGGAAGGCCCTTTATGTGATATAATCCTATTTAAATGTAGATATGAGGCAAGATTAGCTGAAAATTGTAGTGCTGCTGATATGATTGAGAACAGAGATTGGATATGGCCTAAAGAGTGGAAAACTTAATTCAGATGTCTATCTAACATTGTGGTTCCTGATCTGATAGAAGATGTAACTGATTGTGTTTTATGGAAGGATAATAATGGTGTTGATGGTAGATTTTCTATAAGGAAGGTCTGGGAGAAATTTAAAGAAGATAAAGATGATGTGAAATGGTATAAAGTGGTTTGGTTCTCTCAGTGCAACCCAAGATATGCTTTCATTCTGTGGCTTGCTATGCATAAAAGGTTGGCTACTCAAGACAGACTTATGGCCTGGAACAAGAATAGTCAGCTAGCATGTCCTCTGTGCAAGTTAGAAAATAATTCCCATGAACATCTTTTTTTCAAATGCCCTTACTCAAAGGATGTTTGGAATAAAGTAAAAATAAGATTGAAGGAGCTAAATTTAAATGATAATTAAGAAGAGGTGGTTGATACAATTGCTAGTGGAGGTTGTAGAAATTCTATCAGAAGCATTATGCAAAGGATGACTATTGCCACTGTGATGTACTACATTTGGAATGAAAGGAACAAAAGGATTTTCACCCAAGATCAAAGGAATTGTCAAAATCTTTTCAATGGAATTGAGGAAAGTATAAAGCTCAAATTAATAAGCTTGAAGGTGAAGAATTCTTTGGCTGTAAAGAAAGTTTGTGAAGAGTGGAACATACAGATGGACTTCATCAACTAATGGGTTTGCTATGTTGATAAGGAGTGATTGGATCAAGAGGAGTATTGCAGTGTTTATATAGAGGTTTAGGTTTTTTAGGTGACTGTTATTTCTAAACATATAACAGTCAGTTTGCAAGCCATTACAATGGTTGAAACCTTGTATCTTGGAGTTGACCTAGGTAGAAGTCCTTTGATACTCTTAGTTTTGTTAGATTGACCTTGGGGGGGGGGGGTCTGATATGCTATTTAAGTCAATTTGGACTTTTGCACAGGTTGATGTACCATAAGGTAGGTTTTTCAACATTGTGAAGGGAAAATGGCTTAGGTGAGCCGAGTATTGACTGGATCAGATATTGGTCTGGGTTCAGCATATACTTTTGATATTGGAGGTTAAGGTGGATATTCTCGAGGGTAAGTGTTTCTGGCATAGTGATGCCTGCTATGTGTTTTTGAAACCTTACAGTAGGGTGCTGGATGGTTTTTTGAACACTCTGCAGGAAATGTAACTATGCTGGAAGAGCCCCTCTTGAATTGTGAATAGGTGCTATAACCTCCACAATGATGCCCTCTCTTGTTCAGTTTATACCATTGTGGGTGATGGTTGAATAGTATATGACTGACTTGAGTTGTGGAAATGTAATTGTGAGGTTATGGTATGGTGCTTATAGGTGAACAAAGGGGTTAGTTACTCTGGCTAATCCTTCTCTGGTTTTGTATAGGTATTATCAGAGAGCATTGAGTTTTTTCTGAGATATAAGGCTATGGTGTCTGATATGTTTAGGTTGGTATTGTTTAGTCTTTGTCTTTCTTGAGATGTATAAAGCCAGGCATGTCTGTGCTTGTGGTTAAATTGTAATCGTTTGGTAATTAATAAAAATGTTCCCCTTGCACCAAAAAAAACTTTTAATATCACAACATTTGGTTAATCACATTTCAGTGAAAGCCCATATCGTCAGCTAGGTTTAATGAGGAAAATGAAAGTCAAAGATCTTCACAAAAGGTCTGTCTTATATTCAAGTTCTTTTTGTTTAATATATATATATATATATATATATACACACATATATATATAATGTTTTTGTGCATATGATTGTTTTTTTACTCCATGCTCTTTAACTTTTGAGTGAAAAGATGTCTTATAAGAAAACCTACACATATGAACTTCTATATATATGCAGATGCATGACGAGGGGTAGATATGATGATCATGGGGCTGCTCCTTCCATTTCCTAGTTGCCACTATTAGATAGATTAAGTTAGTTGGTCTAAGCCCGGCTTGTGAGTTGGGTTCATTAGAGTTTGCTTATGTCTTATACTTTATATATTGTGGATGAATAATAAATTATATCGACGAGGGTTTTCATTGTCTAACGTAGAGAAGATGAACCATGTCAGTAGATGAAGGCCTAAACATTTTATCATAAGTATGTTGAATGTAAAAAATCACGTGTCATTTTCTTATTGTAAATAGTGGTGGGAGGTATTTGTTTATATTCTTTAATTTTTTTAATTCTTTAAGAGAATACATTGGTTTATTCTCTATTATGGGATACTTTGGGCTATCCCGTCCTCCGTTAAGGGATACTGTGGGTTATCTCGTACTTCGTTATGGGATACTTTGGGTTATCCCGTATAAAAATAGGATACTTTGGTTTATCCTCGTTCTTGATAATTTGGTTTATCCCGTATGATACATTGGGTTATCAGTTTTGAAGATCAGTCTCCGCTTGCTGTCAGCTGTCTTTCATCAAATAACTAGTTATTATGTTAATATTTTTTTCTTTTCTAGTTTACTACTTCAGTCCGAGCTTTCGCGATTTCGCCGCTTGGACTGCGGGGGAGTATTAGATAGATTAAGTTAGTTGGCCCAAGCTCGGCTTGTGGGTTCGGTCCATTAGGGTTTGATTATGTCTTGTACTCTATATATTATGGATGAATAATAAATTATACCGACGAGGGTTTTCATTGTCTAACAGCCTCAACGCTGGTAAAGTTGCAATTGAGTATATTAACCCTCAACTGTTTTAAATATCAGTTTATAACCCCATAAATTACTCTGGTTCTCTGAATAGTTATGTAAAAATATCAAGAATCAATCACCTAAACTACCAACACCAGATTTGCACTTAGCTAACCACCCCACGTGCTTATTTTATTACTTACAGCTATAGAAGATAAGTCCACAATCGTGTGCTTACCAGTACAATACAAAAGACAATGTGTTGTCCTCAAATGAGTGCAACACCAGAAATCATACAAAGATCACTCAAACAAGAATATCTCACTACAACACTGTAGGTCCTTATTAAACTGGATGGATCTTTGCAGCCTATAAAGGATGATAGCCAGGATGTATAAATACAAACGACTATGTAGAAACAATGACTATGAATACTATGTGTTAAGACAAGACTAAAAGAATGAAACCCTAGAGCTGGGAATGAGGAGGACATATAGCCTCCTACTTTCATTCAGCCCATGAAGAAATGAAATGCCTGCTAACATACAAAGAAAAACATAAACCAAATAACACCATAATTGTTAGAATAAAGTGTAGAATTAGCCCATGCACTTATATAAACCATGAGACTGCATAATGCAGTAATATATCTCAACACCCCCTCGCAGACTCATGGTTTAAACATATCCACCAGGCCAAGTTTTTCACAAAACTCATTGTGTAGGAGCAATGCTCAACCCATTTGTTAAAATATAAGCAACATTATTTGCAGAAGCAACTTTTATAATCTTAATAACACCAGATGAAACTTTGTCTCTAACAAGATGAAGATCAATCTCAAATGCTTAGTTTTCTCATGGAAAACTGGATTAGTAGTGTTAGATATTAGAAAAAGACTCGGTCACCCCGTGTATTTTATGTGCAATTATAGTGTCGTTTAATAGGTAAAAGTATGACTTTCGGTTTTATTGAACCGGGTACCTAATAACCGGTGTATTGATGAACTATAAATACCTTCTTCCACTTTGGAAGAGTTAAGATCTATTTATTTTCAACACTCTTTTAGTGTTGTTTTCCTTTTCTCTCTCAAACTATTCTCCTCTTCTTAAACTTTCTCTCTTCTAGATCTCCTTTAGATCTATTCATGTTTGTGTGATTTGGGGAACCTACAATTGGCATCAGAGCAAAGGGTGGTTCGGTGAATTGATTCGGGTGGCTAAACAAAGATCAAAAATTAGTGCTTTTTATTTTGTGGAAAAAAATACCCACTGTTAATTTTTTTTTTGGGGTCTAATGGTTTTGTTAATCTTGATCTTCTTTGTTCTACACATCAAAGAGGCTAGGTTTATCAATTTTGGTGGAGAGTTGCTTTATTTAATACATATCCTCTGCCGGCGGGTTGGTTGACTATAGTAGGGGACAAGATCCCGCTTTATGGAAATAGTCTCAACGTCGGGGGTTTGACCTGGTCAACAGCGAGTTGTCAAACAAAAACGGGCGTTTAGCTGCCCAAAAATGGCGAGTAGTTGCCAAAAACGGGGCGAGATGCCAAAATCGGCGAGTTGCTTAAAACGAGCGAAGTTGCTAAACGGCGAGTTGCTATAAAACGGCGAGTTGCTAAAATGGCGAGTTATTCAAACAAAGAGTTACTAATTGGAGCGGTTTATAAGAATTTTTTGTCTTGTGAAGAAAAAGGGTTCAGTATAAACAGCCATAACTTTATTGATCCGTAAGTCGTTCTTTTCAGGCCGTGATATCAAATCGAAGAGGAAAAAGAGACGGATCACACGCTCTTTATAACCACCCTCTTTAAATAGTTTCGGATTTTTCAAAGTCCAAAAAACACTCGTTTACTATGATTTTTTGACATTATTTAGTTTTTTGGAATTTGTGTTTGATTGTCTTTTGTTCTAGCTTACCGACCCATCTGTTTTTCAGGCCCGTTTCAGTTTGGTTGAGCTATTTAAACCTTAGATTTAACCTAGCTAGAAGTTTATCTATTTTTGACAATTAAATCATTGGCCGCGATTCGACATCAATCATTCACGGTTTTCTATTTGTTTTTGTAAAATCCCCGTTAATCTTTTATCGGTTTTAATCTTGACTTGTATATTACACTTTACGGATCTGTTAATTGCATTTAAACCACAGCATCAATACATTATCTCTAATAAAGATCTTAATTTTAATTCACACAATAGAATTTCAAGGAATCTTCTTAATTCCAATTCAAAAGAGAGAGAGCTTCAACTGACGCAACGGACTGCAAACAAAGGCACTCCAACCTAAATGAAATGGGTTTTTGACAACTCGAGAACAACTCTTCATGATCGCTATCTCCTTAATGCGCCTTCTGTATTGAATGCATTTAAACCTCAGCAGTTCGCTCATTCTTTGGTGAAGTGCATTAGACTTTCAGATTGAAGATGGTTTCATAATCATGGACCAGTTAAGGCTACAACTTGTGAAAGAAGAGAATCTTCATGGGGTTAATGCAAAGACTTGTCTTCAAGCATCAGAACACAGTTCAAGAATTTCTTGCTCAAAAGGGGGTAAATGCAATAAGGATTCTTCTGAATCAAGGTTGGCAACAAGACTTCGAAGGACTTCACGCGCAGTGATCCTAGTGCGTAACAGACGTGAGTTAACTCGAGAACCTGGATACACTTGAAATGCGGTCATACATAAGATGTAAATACTTATGGTTGTAATACGCATGAAAGAAAATGTGTTAATGCTCCTAAAGGAGGATATGGAAGTAGTTGATGTGAAGATACTTCTAATGAGCATCAAATTAAGTCAATGGTCAAGATGCAGTCTCAAGATATTAGAATCAAACCAGTTTCAAGCAATGGTATGAAGCTTGATTGTATCAAAAGGCGGTTTTGGACTAGAGCCTGGAACTAACAACGATGCATTCAGCAAATCAATAGATTGAAACTCATATGCAAAGGCTAAGGGAAAAGGTCGATATGCGTGAAAGCAGTTGATGTGGGTGGGATTGTCACAGAAAAGCAGTTTGGACAAGCTCGACAGCAGGAATACAAGTAGCAGTTCAGGGAGTTATACCACACAAGTGTGGACTGCAGATATCAGACAATATATGACGAAGAGCCATTTGCTGTAGGTACTAATTGACTGCTCTTCATTAATTTCCTTGCTAATGAACTAAAGCATACTGAGCATTTGTACCCAGAGTTAGGACTCACATCTGTTGGAAAAACATTATGAAAGCAATACCACTTCTACTTAACAAATAGTGTCATAGGGGAGGAGAGATTGACCAGGATCTTTGCTTAAAACTGAGCTTCTCAAAACGGAATGATATGGTTTGATAAGGAAATTACACTGAACTTTCAAAACGATTTTTTACAACATGGAAAAAAAACATTGTATTTCACTTGAAATAAAATTCAACAAAAGGAGAAAGTTTTCAAAAGTAACAAACACATTGTAAGAATCAGGAATTTCTTGGAATTTCGTGTTTTTTTGTGATTAATGATTGAATAGTCAGCCTACGGGCCAGAACCACACTAATTTGCAACTTGAAGAAACAAATTAAAAGTGTGAAGGAAACAAGTAATGAAGCCACAGTTAAAAATGATATCGATGTGATTGAAACGATTAACATCGAATTTAGACAACAGTTGTGGCAAATTATTGCTAGCAAGATGAGCATGCATAAGAAAATGAGCATTTAAACAGACTTCAAAGAACTTTTTGATTTAAATTAAAAAGAAAAAAAGTTCAGAATAAAGGACAATGTGAATCTTTTATTTCTCCATTAATCAAAAAGTCTGTCGAAAATGCTGATTTAAAAGTCAGCTTTAGGAAAAGGTTTTTGCAAAATGCGGACATTTAAAATATGAACTTAGAAAAGATTTAAAAAGGAAAAATAGCGTGGATAATAAGTTTGCCAATAGCATCAATCTTGGGGGAGGAAACCGCTTTACACAACCATTCTTAGTAACCATTTAGCATTGTTTAAAAACGAAATGCGTTTTACATGTTCTGATCGACTAGAATTTCAGACCACGGTTTGCCTCCCAAGTTGATGAGAAAAATGATTTGTCTAAAAAACTGCATCCTCATTATTTGCCTAAAGTGAGAGAATCTGCTGATGCAACTAACCTCAATCAGGTGACTGCACCTAACTACTATAGGTAGAGAGTTAATGAGTTGAGGTAATGAAGGAGTGTTAGAATGAGAAGATTCTTCATCATTTTTATAAACATTTTCATCTAAGTGACGAGATAAGGATGAATGATTAAGAGCGGTGGAAGAAGAGCTAGGATTTGAGTCATGACATCTTTTCGTGCCATGATTTGATCGCGTCTTTAGCTTGTAATGAGGAGCGAGGGGATGCATGACTCGATCGTACAAGATGTAACAATCAATTGCTAACTCGAGAAAATTTGACACGACATGACTGAACAATCTAGTTAGAAGCATTCCATAAGGTAAGAGTTCCCTAGGTTTGTTTTGAGTTCTTTCCATTCGTTTGAGAATGAAGAATGCTAGATTGTATTTGAGTGGAGGTTTAGATGCAATAAAGCATGTGACAATGACACGCGGGGACATGATCCCGATGACATCCTAGACACAACACATTTTCACGAATGATTTCGACCCACGATTTCATATGGTTTTGAATTTCGCGAGTTAAGATTTCGTTTTCATTTACCATAACAGTTTTCTTGTTACGAGTACGAGTTACTTAACCTTTTTAAGGAGTTTGAATAAGAGACTTTATGACACTTGGAGAAGGAGGAATGGTTTTGTAATGACCCTTTGACGGAGTACTTACTGCTAAGTAGTCAGGTGACCACATGTCGGTGTATGAGACGTGGCCTTCAAAAGGAATTTTCAAGATATGACCGAACTCTTCGACAGTAAGGGAAAATGACTTATTTTGAATGACAAAGTTGACAACAAAATGTCCTTCAGATTTATAGTCAAATGTAAGTTGGCTATAAAACTCAAGAACAAAGCGAGGAACAATTTGTTCTGTTAATACAAATATTCAAGCAAAAATAATATTTATATTTAATGATCTTCATGTTTTGATAATAACAAATATAATGTCATACTACGTAAAAGTTTACGTAAACAAGTTATTTAGTCAAAAGTTTACTTGACACCGACAAATCACTTAAGGTATGAATATGGCATTATTAAACATAGTTAATGCTCAAAGAAAAATAGTATCATTTGCATAAATCTTTTCTGATCAAATGATTTAAGCTAACACATGATTAATTATAAGCTAGTTATATTAATCATGTAAGACAAAATTAGATTAACCATAAGTGGAAACAATCTTTCCAAATCTTTCTAAATCTTCCCAAATCTAAAAAATTTGTCCTTATTGGTGATAAGAAATATTTTCTTCTAGAAGAATCTATTAAACTAGTTTTAATAATGTAGGATCCCTAGATCATTCCTTGGAATAAGCACACGATCAATGGCACAAAAGATTTAAACAATGAAGAACTTTTGATTGAAAGAAACAAAAAGTTGCTACAAACCCTTAATATGAAAAATGAAATGGAGAAGCTTACTTTTCTCTAACTTTGACCCAACCTAATTTTAGACTAAACTAGGACTATTTATACTAAAAGGATTTGCCTTTTAGGGCTTTCTTTTTGGGCTTTTTACATCTTGGCCCTTATACATAATAAACATTAAATAACATAGTCTTTCGAGCTAGACTTTTGTCTTGTAACTTCGAGTGACCGAAGCTTCTTTGTTTGGGTCCATTTAGGTGAACCTAACAATCTCCCCCTAGATGAGGTCATGAGAAGTTCACTCGACCTTGTCTCTTTAGCTCGATGTTGATGGGGTACTTCACTTGTTGTGCTTTGGTAATTCAAACGTTAACACCTTGATCATGATCTTCAGAATTTGATGTGATGACTTGATCTAGGTGTTAACGTTTGAATTACCAAAGCACAACAAGTGAAGTACCCCATCAACATCGAGCTAAAGAGACAAGGTCGAGTAAACTTCTCATGACCTCATCTAGGGGGAGATTGTTAGGTTCACCTAAATGGACCCAAACAAAGAAGCTTCGATCACTCGAAGTTACAAGACAAAAGTCTAGCTCGAAAGA
>BQNB010157826.1:0-15104 GCA_026074375.1 Tanacetum coccineum
CTAACATACATTAATTTCGGTTTGCATAATCCTAATAAAGATGTGTAGATAAGCGTAAGCAAGATGTTTTAATCTTTTGTTCAAGATCAATAGGTTGTTTGGTTTCGATTACATATTGCGTGATTTAATGGAAGTCTTATACTTAGTCATCTTACATGTGCAGTTGTCACATGTGATATTTAACGCGTTTGGTTTTTCAAAAGCCAAGAGATGTGCTTATTTGTGATAATGACAAATATGTTATATTGAGAGTGTTTTAAGAATTATCCACTTCATGTCATGTGAAATGAATCTCATCAATATGATTTATCTTAATTGAGTTTGTGATTCTTTAATGATAAATGATTGAAAAGAGACATATTTTTTTTAAAATATGCTTTTCTAAAATTATTATTCTTATCAATAAATGTATTTTTACTTGTTTATGCATTGATACATATTTTGATAGGTTATTTTTCAATTCTAATAACTTATATTTTTCAAATTATATGTAGCGTATTTTCTTGTAACACAACCATTTATGCTACGAAGAAAATAAGATGCATATGATATATATTATCCTTTATCAATCGTTTAATACGATAAGTCCATAAAATCTTTAAACATAATGTTTCCCAAACATCATGTTATCCTAGGTGAATAAACAAGAATATTATTTTTATTTTAGAATTTTAGTTAAAAGTGAATTTTAGCTATGAGTTGTGCTTTTATGTTGTATGAGCAAAGTTTACATATATTGTTAGTTTGCTCGTGTTTGGTTTTTCGGAAATGACACATTTACCAATTGCATTGCAATGTAAATTGCTTGAATATTTCGGACGAAACATCCAAGTCGTCAATCCTACTTCATTGTGTATTTTATGCATGTATAGAACATATTAGTCTAATATTTGGAACACAATCATTGAACAAGTAGACTCAATATGGCATCATCAACACAAGTGTGATTTATGATCCGATGCATATTCTTTTCATCTAGAAACGGATGTAATTATTTTTATATCAATCTAGTGTGATTGAGTATGTAGATCCAAGATAATACCTTTATATATTGATATAGTCTTGAAGCTAAACAAATACGAATCCAATTTCATGCCCATACACGAAAACTTGTCAATTTGATTCAATAAAGATATCAATCATAATTTGAATAATGAATTGATATATTCTCGAAATCTTTCTTGACCCTCACGAACACTCATTTAAAAGAAAATAAATAAACATTTAAATAGTGTGTTCCATTAATCCCAAGATTAGTTGTAAGGCGAGGTTGATGAATAAGGATAAGTTAATTTCTTATTCCAAGATTGTCGTAAATTTTACTTGTGCGAAAAACTATTTGTTGTTGTGTATAATATGCATAGTTTTTGACATTTTATGAGTATATAAATGAGTTTTCTGACCATTTTTATACAACACACATCTTTTGTAAAATACTATATGTTTTAAAAAAAATATAATTATTTGTGTATGTTAGAACCATGCAAGCACAAGCATTTTCTTTTCTTAGTTACTTTTCTTAGTTATTGATGTATTAAAACAATCCCTTTCTTCTGTTTAAAACCAACCCAAGGTCAAACCAACAAGTTGTTCGAAATATTTAAACGTGTTGTTGAAAATAGATTAAATCGTTAGAAATATTTAGGTGACTAGTTTTAAATACATTTTAATAATAACTTGACAAGTTATTGAACTCCTTATTCCTAAGTATATTCCATACCTAAAGAATTTTACATGAAGTTTTTATGTAACATTTGGTAAGTTAAGTGATCTATGCTATATGGCATGCAAGAACAATTTCGCAATCTTAATGCAATAAATCAGCATAAGTTTCTAGTTATGCAAAATCCAAAAAACCTAGCTACAAACGAATTAGTGTACAATGACACATTTTCTTAGATATTCAATAGCTAATTACAAATAATAGAACGTTCATAGTTTTAATAATTTCTACTAACTTAAGATATAAAGAAGTGCACATAATCACATAGCATACCACATAAAAGTACTTGTCGTAGTTTTGTGTATTAGATACAACAACGTATACATAGCTCGGTTTTATTTGAAAATAAAATACTTTCCTTCCCATTTCAAAAATCAAGTTTAATATTTTTGAAAAGTTAATTACACCATTTTTCAAAGATATATCGACTAGAAATGTCCGACTCGAAAGGAAAAGATAAAATACAAGTTTTACGTTAAAACGAGACTCAACGTTTTGGATATTAAGTAGTATTTTGCCTTTCTGACTAGATTAAGTTTGAAATAAATACTTGGAAGTATTTTTATATGAAAGTAGACTCAATTCTCTTCGAAATGGCGGGTGGCACGACTTCTACGGACTTACGGTTGATTTTATATGATTTTTCAAAGTTTCTGAAAAACTGTCGAATCAGACAGGTGGTCCCCTTAAAATTAAGAGGGCCGCCCAGGAATTAAGGGGGCCGCCCAAATATTTAAGGGGGCCGCCCAACTGATACTTAGAATTACGATTTTTGTAAAAAATTATTTTTTGACTTTGCGGAAAGGTGTACAACTTTCTGAATTTGATACCGAACATATAACACTTATTTTAAGCATCATTTTTATCTCGAGCTAGTATAATTAGTGTATATAACATCAAAACTAATACAAGTTAATCAACAAAACACTTTTCATATTTAATCCCCCTTAATGGGTAATTTGATACATGGATCGTACTCAATTTTTAAAACCATTTGTTTTAAAATTTTGAGCGACGTGGCTCTTGATACCAATTTTGAAAATCGTAGAGGGGGGGATACGTTTTTCTTTTAAAATCTTAAAAATGTTTTGTATCAAATTACCGATCAAGCGTGATATAATATGAAGAGTGTTTATATAAATTCTATACCAACAATACATATTCACATCAATGTTCACATCAATCCATGACACAAACACAATCAAAACTATATAAGCAACACAACACACAATTGCAAATGTAAATATAGAGCGATAAATGCAAGTATAAATGTAAAAAGATAAGTAAAAGGAAATGCAAACCGGACACGATGATTTATAGTGGTTCGGTCACGAAGCACCTCTTCGCCCTACTCCACTCCCCGAGCATCAAACTCGAGAGTTATCTTCACTAGTCAACAAGCTCCCTTTAGGCGGAGAAAACCGTACACAACGTTGCTTACACCGATTTACGACACAAAGCTAAATGTCGAGTTCTAATCTTTAGCTAGAACCAATCTATCACAACACAACTTCACGACTTGTTCACGACTTCACAACTTCACAACTTACACGACTTCACAACACAACTTCACAACTACACAACTTCTTCACGTCATAACTTCACAACTTCCTTACACTTCACAACTACACTATACTTCACATCTTCCCTACACTTCACAACTTTACATCACCAAGACACTACCAAGATCATCATGATCTAACATACCTTCTTATGATCACCATGATCTAATTATTACACAAGTTTGGAATACATGGACTCGATCTATGCATTGTGAATGTAAGACATGTCACGAATGCACTAACTAAACTACATAACTTCGCATCTTGATGATAGCGAGAGTTCTTCTCTTGCACTTGAATGGATGGATGATTGGATCACATTTAAACAAACTTATAACAAGTTAAGGGATCAAAGAAAAATGTTTGAAAGAAGAGTTTAGATCTGAGAAAAACTATGTGCAAAGAGGTGAGAAAATCTATGAAAACCGTCCACTATTTATAGGGAAAAATATTAATTTTTTATTTGGGCGGTCCCCTTAATTATACAAGGGCGGTCCCTTAATAATGCCGGTTCCCCTTGCAATAATGTAAGGGGGCCGCCTGGTATGTGCTTAAATACCACAATACCTTTTACCTTTAAAAACGAGCTAAAATAATCAAAACGGACTTAAAATCAAAGATACGCTTTGTTTTGCTAATTGTCTTGTGCAGAACGGATAACCAAGAAAAAGGACGAAAAACAACGCCAAAAACGAACAAAACTGGAACTCGGAATGGAAAGACTTGTGAAAGACAAAGCCAAATCAAAGCCGGAAAGTCAAATCAGTCAAAAAGTCAACAGAACAGTCAACTGTTCAAAGTCAAAGTCAACCCAAGTCAAACCGCGAGGCCAAAGTTCAGAAATATAATTTAGGGGGCTGAAATTGCCAAACCCTAAACTTTATTTATAAAGGAGAAAAAAGAAAAATAGAAACAAAGGCTTATTTTGCAATTTGCGCAAAGAAACAAGTAAGTGGGGGCAAAACTGCCAACCCCCCTAACTTGTACACCACAAGGGACGAAAATTGCAAGAGTTATATAACTCTTGGGGACGATGGTTAGGGTTTGCCAAATTCCCAAAAGTTATTTACCACACAGGGACCGTGGTGCAATAACACATTAACCATGAGGACCATTATTGCCAAAGAGTGAACCTTCACTCTGTACCACCCCAACCTTCTTTTCACCGCCCCTTTTTCCCTCTCAAAACACACTCACGGGTGTATATACCCGTTTTGCCCACCACAAACATTCACCACCAACCAGGAAATTTATTTTCCCTCCCCCTCCTCCACTCCCTTTCCCAGCCATAAAGTTGCCAACTTGGCAATCCCACATCCCCCAAGACCCAATTCGATGGCTTAGATTGATTTTCAAGATTGAAGGGCCAAGATTGAAGGCTTTAAACCTCTCACACAACAAGCACACCTCTGTGTTTGTTTGTCTAATTAGGACTAATTCTATTGTGATAAATTGGGACAAAACAAGCACAGCAAGAAAAGAAAGAAGAAAAAGCCCAGTTAGATTTTCGGTATAAATAAGCCTTGTAAGTCCATTTGTGGCAAACATACAGTTTTGTATCAAGTTACATTCAAGTTTTATAGTGTTTATTGTTGTTTTAAGTGTTTTTATTTTTTTTATTTTTTATGTTAATGTCCTTTATAGCAATTGAAATTTTCCATTTTAAATGAAAAATTAAGGAAGCCGTTTTAAACTCAATGCGCTCAATAAGCAATTTGAGCTTTTCCTGGTTAATAAATCTCAATCAGTTTAATACTTGTTCAATGTTCCTAAGTACTGTTTTAAGTTGAAATTATTTCATTTGATTGTGAATTTGGAAGCTTTTGGAGAAATAAGCTCTCATAAGCTTATTAAGCTTATTGCTCAGGTTTAGAGGCTTTGGGAGCCATTAGGACAGGTTTTCTAGGCCACTCACTCAGAAAGAGTGGCCATAAGTTTCTGAGACCAACAAAACTCCAAGGTCTCAACTTTTCCATTTTTCATTTAGCTTATCTTTATAGCTTAAATCTTTAGCTTATTTGCTTTATATCTTTACAAATGCATTAGTTTAAAGTGTTAGTTAGCTGTTTAAGTTTTTTTTATTGCATATCTTTGTGGCACATTAGCTTTTTCTCAAAAAAAGTCATAAGTGTAGTATAAGCTAGCTGAGAAACTAGCTTAATTTTTCCTTAAATAGCAAAGTGTTTTTTGTTTTAAAATACTTAAATAGGTTAAAATAAGTAGGAGTAATAAAAAGTTTTTAAGTATTAGGTTAAAAAATGGATTCTAAAACCCATTTTGGTTTGACATTTTTGTAAGATAAAGTGTTTTGGCATAATCCTTCAAAGTGGTCAAAATGATTTTAGCATTGGTTAGGGGTACATTGGTCAACTTTACTTAAGTTTTTAAGAAAATTAAGCTGTTTTTAGAAAGTTTTAGTTTTAAAATAGTTTTCCAGTTTTTTTAACTAGATAAAAACTTGAGATTTGTGAGTACCCACAAAGTGCATTATTTGATTAAGCACTTGTGGTTTGGGTTTAAGAGCACAAAAAGTGGGATGTGATATGTGTGTTAAAAAAAGGGCTTCCACAAGCTTTTGTCCTTTTGACTTTGTGGGTCAAATTCATTTAAACATTTGTGTCACAGTTTATACAAAACCAAAAGCCCTTTTTCATAATCAAAATTAAGCAAGTAAAATGAATTTTCAAAAGCTCAAAATTGGTGCACAAGTCCCCTAGATAGAGTACTCAACCTGTTTAAGCTTCTTTTTGCTTTTAGAGCTTATTTGACAGCTTAAAATAAGCTGTCAAATAAGCCCTTGAGGTTTGCCTTAAAGCTCCCCTGGTGCAAAGGGGGAACTTTAGGCTCAAGTTCACGAAGCCATCAAGTCTCACTCAAGCCCAAGTATTTGGCTTATTTTAAGAGTTTATAAGCCCTAGTATAAGTTCTCAAAGTTTGAGCCCTTGATAAGCTTATTTGGTTGCTTATTTTTAAGCCCAAAGATACCATTTGGCTGTTTACACCAACAGTACTAACACCCAAGTTAGTACTGTTGTGGGGTTTAAGCCACATTCTGGCTTATTGAGCTTATTCCATAAGCTCAAATTGCTTCCTCATAGCATTTTAAGTTAGTTAAATAGTTGTTAAGCTTATTTTCTCTTTTTTCTAGCTTATTTGCCAAAGTAACTTAGTAAAATTTTAGCTTTTAGGCCATTTAGTAAGCTGCTGTCAACTCCTAGCTTATTTTATAGCTTATTCTTTTGACCAAAGTCAAAAGTGTTTTTGTTAAAGTTGTGGGGAATAAGCTCTTTTATAACTTTTTAGTTTTAAGTTTTTGCTAAAACTCATTTTTTAATAAGCTAAAATTAAGCTATGTCGCGAGGTCTGTTTGGTCACTTTTTCATAGTGTAGGGTTACACGTTTTAACCATAGTGTAAATTTAATAAATTTTCCCCGCCTACCCTTTAGTTTAGATTGTTACAATTTCTACCCTAGAGTGTGTTAAAAAAAAAAGAGAAGGGAAGACAAGGGACCCGGGTGAGCAAGACTCGAACCCAGGACCCCTCGATACATCCCCCCCTTTACACAAATCACTTACACCACTGCGCCCTTGGGTCTTTTCCGTTAAAGACTCAAGGCACCAATATTAAGGTCCATTTTGACCTCTAAGCTTATAAGCAGTCAAGCTTATTTACCGGCTAATGTATAAGCAGGTGTGTGTTTTTGGTATTTTTATCGAGTAGCTTATAGATCAAGTATTTGTTGTAATATCTTCAGAATTTTTGTAAACGTTTATATTTTTTATAATTTAATTTAGTTAAAAGTTTATTTAATTCATAATAAATACAAAAATTATCAAAAAAATATTTTGCTTTTTTTTAGAAAATTTTCTTTTTGTCCACTAGTTTGTAGGAAAAATATAAAAGTTTTCGTAGGGTCATTTTTTATAACTTTCACTCTTTTAAAGAACGGTCCCGGTTACGGGATTTTGTTTTGGACTGCGTTTTTTGGGTCAAACGAACTCCTTTTATCCGTCTAGTCTTTTTCATGTTCTTCCGTTATTTGGCCCCGTATAGTAGTTAAGGAATTGAAAAATTTTATCCGTAGGGTTATTTTTTTTAAAGATTTTAGGGGTTTTCACCCCTTTTGTACGGGATTCGGGCCGCTTTAGATCTTTACTAAGTTTAATTTTCATAATTTATATGGTTTTTCTTGAAACTTTTAGTCCGTAATTGTTTAATTTGACTTTATTCAACTTCCCAAACTCATTCCTTCCTTCAAACATCAAATCTTCGATCGTATCGATTTACCATTCCAGCCTCGTTGGGGATTTACGACCCGGGAAAGCTCTATACTACTTCTCGGTATCATGATTTGTTGGTTTTTACACTTCTATATATATTTTATATATTATTATCTATTATAAATATTTAACGGTTGAATCCGGCACGAATCAATTTTTTGCGCCGTTGCCGTGAGGCTGTGCAAACGTTAATTCTGTTACATTGTACCAATCTGATTTTTTGAAATTGTGAATATTTTCCTTTTATTATACAAAATATATAAAAAAATTAAAAAAAAAAAAAAAAAGTACAAAAATATTTTTCCATTTCCTCTGCATAGTATAATTATTCATTTAAAATACCAAAAAAAAAAAGAAAAGAAAAAAAAAAGAAATCAAAAATATAAAAAACATTGTCCATATAAAAAAAAGAGAAAATAAAATCACAACTTGGTAAAATCACCAAAATATACTAATCCAACTGAGGTATTATCATAAATAAGTTTCCGGTGAACTTGTTGGTTCCAATCGAACAAAAGATTTAAAAAAAACTTGCCTATGTGTCTCTTACGAGACGTACGGACTCCACCTTGGAAGTTGAACATACAAATAAAGTGGGTATAAGAGGTTGTTCCAAGGAACTTCCTACCCGAAAGGAGAAATAAGCTTCGCGCTATCCTACTCCTCAGCTCACCTGTGATTTAACTTTTGAGAGCTAAACCGTGAAGTAAGCTGTATTTGGTTTTAAGTTGTCCTATCCTCATTGTCCTGTAAAATCATTTGTGAATCAATCTTCGAAAACCAAAAAAAAAAAAAAAAAAAAAAAAATTAGTGTAAATTTTCCTTTTGTACTCCTATTTATTTTTTTTTTTATGTGCATGCGCACGTCGTTCTCAAGCCCGTAGACGTCCGACAACCACAATTCGACAAACTCGTTGAATCATCTAACCTTGAGAAACCAGGATAATCCTCCCATAATGTGCGATGGCTGATAATCCGACTATGGCGCAATTCTCGACAGCACCCACCGAGGGTTACGAGGATGCGATAGTTATTCCTGAAATCACAAGCGAAAACATTGAGATCAAGCATAGGTCTTCAGAATCTTGTTACCAAAACAAGCAATTTTTTGGCATGATAATGAAGACCCACATGCTCACATCCGTTATTTCAACAAGATCACTTCTACGATGAAGATTCCGAACGTACCAAATAATCGTCAACTTATGCTTTTATCTTCCCCCGTTTTCTCTCGAAGGGGCAGCCGGATTTGGGCTGGAACAAGAACCACCCTCGGTCGAATTTGAAACATGGGATATCTGTTTTCGAAATTTATTAACAAATTCTTTCCCGCCCTCTTAAAACGACAAAATCATCAGAAAATGAAAAATCACGAGATTTCAGCAAAAATTTGATGAGACGTTTTATGAGGCTTGGGATCGTTTCAATGATCTTTTAAGGGGATGCCCTCATCACGGGTTTTCAGAATTGCATCAACTCGATACATTCTATAATGCCCTAAATTCAAATGATCAAGATTCATTGAACTCTGCTGCTGGTGGTAACTTCTTAGACAAAATGCCTCGAGAATGTTTAAAAATTATCGAGAGCAAGTCTAAGGTACGTCAATCAAGAAACAAAGCTGTTGTAGCTAAAATGAGTACAAGCTCTTCCACCCAAGCAGTCTCATCTGATGTTGCTGAACTCAAAGACATGGTTCGGGCATTAATTCAAGATAGAAAGAACCAAACCCCAGCTTCCGCCCCCGTAAAAGCGGTTGAACAAAGTTGTGTAACTTGTGGGGGAGGTCATTCTTATCAAAACTGTCCAGCCACCAATAGCAACATTTACCATGATAATATCCAAGAGTATGTGTCCCAGGCCGCTGCGGCCAATTTCAACCAAGCTAATTCTGGTTATCGACCTCCGATGGTCTCAAACCAAATTCGACCTCCTGGTTTTCCTCCAGTTCAGAATCCTCATGCAAATAATCAAAACAATTTCAATCGAGGAAATAACTTCAATCAAAACAGAGGAAATAATTTCAACCAAGGTCAGATTTATCGACCTCCGGTTCATCAACCAGTAGTTAATCAACCAGTAGCTCATCAAGGACCTGCTCCTCAGACACACGGTGTGTCAAAAACAGATTTTGAAAGATATGTCACAGCCAATGATGCAGTGTTGAGAAACATGCAAAACCAAGGTCAAAACCTGCAATCCCAAATGGCAAATTTGACTGATATGCTTTCAAATTTGTAACTGCTAATACACTTCCCTTCCGGTTCGGAACTCTTCCTGGTAACACTGTAACCAACCCAAGGAAGATTTAAAAGGTATCACTACCAAGTGGAGTTTACCATCCAAGACCATAAGCAGTTAATCATGACACCGAGGTGACAAAGGACACGATGCCTCCTACTAATAACGGAAGCACCGAAGACGTCCAACCTCCTGTTGTTCAAATTCAGACTCGTAATCCAAATCCTGAGCCCAATGTTGCTCCTGTTATTCCTCCAGTTCCTAAAGCATCAATTCCATTTCCATCACGAAGAAATGATGAAAGGCGCAAGGAAAAAGCTAACGATCAAATCGAGAAATTTTATGAAATCTTAATAGAGATTATATGTTTCGAGGATTAGCTTTAACCGATGCCCTTTGATAGCTCATATGCCTAAATTTGGCTTCAACTATAAAAACTGTTGATTGAAACAAGGAAAATTAAGCGAATGGGCAATGACTCCTTTATATGAAGAACTGTACAGCGGTCAATCCTCAACAGTTACCAAAGAAACTTGGAGACCTTGCCGATTTCTGATTCCATGTAATTACGGGAATTACTACAAGCAACGCATTGTCCGATCTTGGAGCAGCATTAATCTCATGCCTTATTCTGATATGAAAAGTCAATCTCTTTACTGAATTGACCCCCGGACCTCATGACTTGAACTAGCCGATCATTCAACTCACTGAACCAATCGGTATCGCTGAAGGAAGTACTTGTAAATGTGGAAAATTCCAGTTCCCAGCAGACTTCGTAGTTGTTGATTTGAACCCAGACACCCGAGTCCCCTTAATTCACGGGCGAGTTTCTTTGAAAACATTCATGCTTTGATAGATGCTTTAAGAAGCGAGAATTACCCTTCGTGTTGGCAAAGAAGGCCATCACATTCAACTTGACCAAACTTCAAAATAATACAACTGATTACAACCATAGACGGTTAACAAAATCGACATCATCGATATGGCTTGTGATGAGTATTCTCGAAGAGGTCCTAGGATTTTCAACGTGAGACTCCCCGCGAGTGGCAATCCCACTCAATAATTCTGAGCCTATTGTTTTTCTACTTTCTACTTCTTTCTCCAACTCTCACTCCTTTCCGGGACAAGTGACTTATCTCTGTTTGAAGAAAGCAGATTCGTATTCTTGCTCTAGAAGATAGAAGCAACTTCATCTGAAGTTGATCCAACTTATCAGGCTCCAGAGGGGACATCCTGATCTAGAACAATTTTGAACATGGAACCACCACCTCACCCCCCTCCAAACCATGAACAATAAAAGCCCCTGAAAGTTAGGAAAGAGAACTCAAACTCTGTGAAGCTAAAACCGTTGAACCTTCCATTGATGAACCTCCCGAGGTTGAACTAAAGGAACTGCCACCCCATCTTGAATACGCATTTTTAGAAGGCGACAATAAGTTGCCTGTCATAATTGCTAAAGACTTAAAAGATGAGGAAAAGGCAGCACTTCTCAGTTCTTAAGTCCCACAAGCGAGCCATCGCTTGGAAACTACTTCCGCCATAAAGGTGTTAGCCCAGCAATTTTGTACGCCACAAAATTCTAATAGGAGAGGACTATGACCATCTTGGCAAATTCAGAGAAGGGTAAAAACCCAAAAATCCACGATGTGATCAAAAAGGAGATTGAAAACTCCTTGACGCTGGATTGAATTACCCCACTCTGAGACAGGCCCTATTGGGTGAGCCCGGTACCCTGAGTACCTAAAAAAGGAGGATATGACCGTCCATCACCACTTAAGAAATGAGCGGAATCCTACTACGAGTTGTCACGGGATGCGATATTATTGATTACAGAAAACCTAACCGAAGCCCCCCGAAAACCACTTTCCCTTCAACCATTCAGGACCAAATGCTCGAAAGACCTAATCAGGAAACAATACTACTGTTTCCTCGATGGCTTCTCGGTTACTTTCAGATTCCCGAATTGACCCAAAAGATCAAGAAAAGACAACATTCACATGCCCATACGGAACTTTTTGCTTATCGTTCAGCATGCCCCTATTGGGCTATGCAATGCTCCCTGCACATTCCAAAAGATGTATGATGGCAATCTTCCCACGATAGAATGAGAAAACTATGAAGTATTCAGGAGACTTTTCGGACATGTTGGAGCTCTTTTTTCCTCCACGAGCCTAACCCATTTAGAAAAATGTTGAAGCGGAGTGAAGACACCAATTTACATTAAACTGGGAAAGAGCCATTTCATGTGAGGGAAAGGCATTGTTTCTCGGACAAAAAATTTCTAAGTCTGGACTTGAGTTTAGAGCTAAAGTCGAAGTAATAGCTAAACTCCCTCATCCGACTTCAGTCAAAGGTGTCCGTAGTTTCCTTGGGCACGCCGGTTTTTACCGGCGATTCATTCAGGACTTCTCGAAAATTGCCCGTCCTATGACTCATTTGCTTGAAAAAGAGACTCCGTTTGTCTTTTCTGAAGAGTGTGTCGATTCCTTTAACACACTCAAAAGAAGATTGACTGAGGCTCCGATCTTAATTGCTCCCGACTGGGACTTGCCTTTTGAACTGATGTGCGATGCTAGCGACTTCGCAATTGGGGCAGTCCTCGGGCAAAGAAAAAACAAGCATTTTCAACCTATACACTATGCTAGCAAGACTATGAACGAGGCTCAAACTCACTACACTACTACAGAAAAAGAATTACTTGCTGTAGTGTATGCCTTTGAGAAATTTCGGTCATATCTTGTTATGTCCAAAAGCATAGTGTATACTGACCATTCTGCCATCAAGTATCTCTTTGCCAAGAAGGATGCTAAGGCAAGACTCATGCGGTGGATCCTATTGCTCCAAGAATTTGATATTGAAATTCGAGACAAAAAAGGAGCTGAGAATCTCGCCGCCGATCATCTGTCCAGACTTGAAAATCCGCATCAAGACAAACTCGAGAACAAAGAAATCAATGAAGCATTTCCTCTCGAAACTCTTGGTTCTATTGCTCTTCAAGATCAAAGTACCCCATGGTTTGCAGATTTTGCAAATTACCATGCGGGGAAATTCGTTATCAAGGGAATGACATCCCAACAAAAAAATAAATTCTTCAAGGATGTCAAGCATTATTTCTGGGATGATCCCTTCCTGTTTAAGATCTGTGCTGATCAAGTGATAAGACGTTGTGTTTCTGGGCAAGAAGCTTTAGACATTCTCAAAGCTTGCCACAGTGGACCTACTGGGGGACACTATGGTGCCAATTACACAGCCAGAAAAATCTTCGATTCAGGATTCTATTGGCCCACCATCTACAAGGATGCCCATGACTTTGTCACCCGTTGTGACATTTGTCAACGTCAAGGAAAAATTACGCAACGTGATGAGATGCCACAAAACTCTATCCAAGTTTGCGAAATCTTTGACATTTGGGGCATTGATTTTATGGGGCCGTTCCCGTCTTCAAGAGGGAACAAATATATACTCGTGGCAGTCGATTACTTATCAAAATGGGTTGAAGCAAAAGCGCTCCCCACCAATGACGCCCGAGTTGTTTGCAAATTTCTTAAATCTCTCTTCGCCAGATTCGGTGCCCCTCGTGCAATCATAAGTGATCGCGGAACCCATTTTTGCAATGACCAATTTGCAAAGGTCATGCTTAAATACGGAGTCACTCATCGTCTCTCCACCGCGTATCATCCACAAACAAGTGGACAAGTTGAGGTATCCAATCGTGGTTTGAAAAGAATTCTTGAAAGGACCATAGGCGAAAATCGTGCCTCTTGGTCGGACAAACTGGATGACGCTCTCTGGGCCTTCCGTACAGCTTACAAAACACCCATCGGGTGTACTCCGTACAAGCTTGTATATGGAAAGGCATGTCATCTACCGATTGAGTTGGAGCACAAAGCTTACTGGGCCCTTAAGCATACAAACTTCAATATCAAAACCGCGGGTGATCACAGAAAAGTTCAGCTCAACGAACTTAATGAACTTCGTGATCATGCCTACGAAAACTCTTTAATTTACAAGGAGAAAACAAAGAGAATCCATGACTCCAAGATCAAAAATCGCGTTTTCAACGTCGGTGATCGAGTCCTCCTCTTTAACTCTAGATTAAAGATTTTCTCAGGCAAGCTTAAGACCCGCTGGAGTGGACCATTCACTGTAACCCAAGTTTTTCCATATGGCACCATCGAGTTATCCCAAAACTCCAGGCCAAACTTCAAAGTGAATGGTCACCGTTTGAAACACTACTTTGGAGGGGACGTACCAACCGAGGTAGTCCCAGATCTCCAGACCTTCCCCAAGGACAATTGAATTCGGGGAATCGGGTCAAGCATAGCGACCTTAAACAAGCGCTTCGTGGGAGGCACCCCATGCTTATCAGTAGTAGTAATAAATAAGTGTTTTTGTGTGAGGAGGCTTACCTCTTCCATTACCCGTGTTTTGTCCGTATTTTGTGTGTTTTGTGTTGTATGTCCAGGATTTCCCGGATTGTGAAGACTCTCGTGCTCGCAGTATTACCCTTCATCCACAAGAGTTTCACATCCTCAGCTTCATTTTGGGAATCCAATATCCAAATCTAATCGACTAACGTTTTATCTTTTGGCACACTTCATAAACGGCCTTAGATTTACGTAGGTACCCCTTTTAAAACACCGAGGACGATGTTTAGTTCTAGTATGGGGGATCTTGGATTAGATTTTTGCCTGCAGCCGTTGTTGTCACGTAATCCCGTTTTTACCACCGAAATTTTTGCAAAAATACCAAAAAAAATAAAAAAATTTCAAAAATTTCAAAAATAAAATAAGTGTTTTGTCACTGTTTTGACTTTCCCAATGGCGTGTTGAGCCCTAGCTTTGTCCCTTAACCATTTAATAAACGAAAATTTATTAGGCTAAGCATTCGCGGATCCTTTTATTAGGGATTTTAAACTTGCGAAGAACGGAAAATGATAGTGTTGTTTACAAGTAGGATGCTAAGCAAGGATTATTTGGAAATCTTAAAAGCTTATAGGTGTTACTTGTCGCTTTTTCTCCCCGAAGCTCTTAACCTGACTAATAAACGTGCTTAATTTTGCTTTAACTTTAAACCGACATTCTCTAAAAAGAAGCTCTTTCAAAAACGAAAATATTCATTTTAGTTTAGCTTTATACTTGAGTTTCTAAAAATAAAATTTTCTCTATTACGGAAAATATGTTGCAAAAAAAAAGAGGCCCATAGTGATAAAGGTTTACTGTGGGCTGATAAAGGTTTACTGCATCTTGCCGGCTCACAACCGATGTTGCAGTCTTCAAAACAAGGCCCATAGTGA
>BQNB010157827.1:0-15104 GCA_026074375.1 Tanacetum coccineum
CCATAAAAGATTGGGCATCTCCTAAGACTCCTACGGAGATACGGCAATTTTTAGGTCTTGACGATTATTATCGAAGATTAAGCGAAGGATTTTCAAAAATTGCTAAGCCAATGACCAAGCTTACTCAGAAGAAAGTCGCCTTTGAATGGGGTGACAACCAAGAAGCAGCTTTTCAGACATTGAAGAAAAGGTTGTGTAGCGCGCCCATCTTAGCTCTCCCTCAAGGAGCTGAGGACTTCATTATTTATTGCGATGCGTCGCATAAAGGATTGGGGGCGGTATTGATGCAAAACGAGAAGGTGATTACTTATGCATCACGACGGTTAAAGATTCATGAGAAAAATTATACTACTCATGATTTGGAACTTGGTATAGTGGTGTTTGCTCTAAAGATTTAGAGACACTACTTGTACGGAACCAAGTGTATGGTGTTCACGGATCATAAGAGTTAACAACACATACTTGACCAAAAGGAATTAAACATGAGGCAACTTCGTTGGTTAGAGTTGCTCAGTGATTACGATTGTGAAATTCGTTATCACCCCGGGAAAGCAAACATAGTAGACGAAGCCTTAAAGCCGTAAAGAACGAATTAAGCCATTACGGGTTCGAGCCTTAGTCATGACTATTGGTTTGGATCACCCCAAACAAATTTTGGAAGCTCAATGGAACATCATAAAGGAAGACGTAAGAGGTATGATAAGGAAGGATATACCAAAGGAAAAGTTAGAACCCCATGTCGACGGAACTCTATGCTTAAATGGCAGGCATTGGTTGCCATGTTATGGTGATTTAAGGACTGTGATCATGCACGAGTCCCACAAATCAAAATACTCTATCCATCCGGGTTCTGACAAAATGTATCAAGACATGAAAAAGCTATATTGGTGGCCCAATATGAAGGCCGACATCGCCACCTATGTTAGCAAATGTTTGACGTGTGCTAAGGTCAAGGCTGAACACCAAAGACCATCAGGATTGTTGGTACAACCCGAGATACCTCAATGGAAGTGGGACAATATCACTATGGATTTTGTCACAAAGCTTCCTAAATCATCGCAAGGTTATGACACCATTTGGGTGATTGTTGACTGACTTACTAAGTCTGTAATCTTTATGCCAATGAGAGAAACTGATTCCATGGAGAAATTTGCGAGAATGCATCTAAAGGAGGTAGTCACGAGGCAGGGAATACCTGTCTCAATCATTTGTGATCGCGACCCTAGATTCGCATCAAATTTCTGGAGATCACTTCAGAAGGCTTTGGGTACTAGCTTGGATATGAGTACTGTGTACCATCCACAAACTGATGGACAAAGCGAGAGAACTATCCAAACTCTCGAGGATATGCTACGTGCTTGTGTGATCGACTTTGGAAATAGTTGGGTTAAACATTTGCCACTAGTTGAGTTTTCTTACAACAATAGTTATCACGCTAGCATCAAGGCTGCACCATTCGAGGCACTTTACGGACGAAAGTGTCATTCACCTGTTTGTTGGGCCGAGGTTGGAGAAGTTCAACTCACCGGTCCAGAAATAGTTCAAGAGACAACCGAGAAGGTCATCCAGATCAAACAAAGAACTCAAGCCGCTCGTGATCAACAAAAGAGTTACGCCGATTTAAAGCGTAAGCCGATGGAGTTTCAAGTTGGGGATAGAGTTATGCTTAAAGTTTCACCTTGGAAAGGGGTCGTACGTTTTGGCAAACGGGGGAAGTTAAACCCTAGATATGTTGGACCTTTCAAGGTGCTGGAAAAGGTTGGATCCGTTGCTCACAAGCTTGGGTTTCCTCAAGGGTTGAGCAAGGTTCACAATACATTTCATGTATCCAACTTGAAGAGATGTTATTCCGACGAACCATTAGCCGTTCCATTGGAAGGACTTCATATTGATGATAAGCTCCGTTTTGTGGAAGAACCCGTAGAGATCATGGATCGAGAAGTCAAACGGTTGAAGCAAAGCCGTATCCCAATTGTCAAGGTTCGATGGAACTCGAGGAGAGGTCCTGAGTTCACATGGGAACGTGAAGACCAATTTCAAAAGAAGTATCCGCATCTTTTCACTAAACTCGTACCTTCGTCAAGTGTTGCAACTTGAGCCTTGAGGACAAGGCTCTCCTAACGGGTAGAGACTGTAACATTTCACATTTTCAGGTTATTTATGACTTCATTTATTCCATTATTTACTTTTAGAGATTTACGCGTTCGCTTTTAATTATTATCCTATAGTTAAATCGCGTAAACTAAAAATCAACCTTTATCGTAAACGGACACCAAACAAATAAAAGTTTACGTCAAGCAAGTGTTATATAATTATTATGAGAATAATTATTAACTTTTCACATTTTATTTTTATTGGTTACGTAAAACGTTTACGTTTCGCAATAAAATACATTTAGGCATACCCGGAAGCACCAATACCCATCTATACTCAAACAAATACCCACTATTATACCCAATATATAAAAATTAACTCATTTATTCACTAGTTAACCAATGGGGCCGGTTATACATTACATACACACTTAATACATTTCAAACTCACTAGTAAACCTTCTTAACCCCACCTAGGACAAAGAGTACACTTACACAACACACATTACTAGAAATTGTCTAATCATAGTACCCTTCCTCCACTCTCATTCGTCCATTATGCATAGAAAGGAGGAGAGGTGCTTACACTTTCTTACAATGTGTACTTTTACCACTACATCCCATGGTTTATGTTTAAGGTAGTTTTCTACATAACCACTTTCTATAAGAAGCAAGTCATAGGTAAATGAACTCACACACTCTCTCATTGCAAGTAAAACTTCACATAAACTCCCTCCCATCACCTAAAACCCACGGCTCAAAAATTATAAGCTAGGGTTTCATATTAAATTTCATCCTAAAGTATTCTAAGTGTTCAAGCATTGTTATCAAGCATATCTAAGGTCATTCAAGTGTATTGGAAGCTTGGGTTGTAATCTAACAAGAATCATACAAGAAATCTAATTAGGGTTTTCCTAATTAGGGTTTGATCTTGTGGTTGATTCATTGGGTTTAAGCTTAAGTGTAAGCTTGTGTTCATCATCCTACTACTCATCTCTAAGGTCTATTTAAGCTTTAACATCTTCATTATTCATTTACATGTTTACATACTTGATATATATGTTAATCACCACCTAGGCTTACTTTATGAAGTTTATAAAACAAAAACCATATACATACATACACGAACTTATTTTCTTTATGGTTAAGATAATGTTTAAAACATGTTAATATGTTTAAAACAAGGATTTACAAGCAATGGAAAGTTTATATAATTAGTTGTCAAGTTATGATTATTTATTTATTTACAAAGTTTAGATAAGTAAATAAATATGTTGGACAATTTTCTTGGACAATATGGACTTATATTGATGGACATAACGTAGAGGACATAATTTATATACCATGGATGTTAATTTATAAATTAGAAGACTTGTGGTGACTTTATTAAGTTTAAAAGTGTATAAAACAAGTTAATTAAACTTTTAAATGTTACTGTTCATTCGAACCATATAATAATTATTTTATGTTTTATAAAAATAGTACTTTTCATGAGGATCGTAAGCATATAAAGAACTTGAAAAACCAAGCCCTAACGAAGAAGATATGACGTTTACAAGTTTACAATAATTATATATATATAAATGTTTTTATAAAAGTTATTTTATAAAAACCCAACCAAATTCGAATCTGATAAATTGAGGACACATTTTTATGAGAAAGTACAAGTTATAAGGATTTTAAAACTATAAAGTACATTGAGAATGGATTTATAACAAAGAAGGTACATTATTTACATGTTTAAGTTAAAAAGTACTTTTATAAAAGTAAATTTATAAAAATCTGTAACTATTCACGACAGTGTACTATTGAGAAATATTTTTCTTGGATAGAGTTTTTAATTATGAAGATGTAGACATAAGAATCACTAAAAACCGAATTAAAACGAATAAGATACAATTAAAATATGATTTCAATAATTAAAGTTATACAAAGTATTTTTATAAACTTTCACTTACTGTTACTATTCATAACAGTACCTAATCATATAAAGAATGTAAAGTTTGATTAGATTTTTCAAATATGAATCCATACATATAAAGAACGTTAAAAACGAGATTAAAACGAGAAAGATACGACGTTTTCACTAAAAGTAATATTTATAAATGTATTTAACCTTATAAATATTACTTTTTCATTACTTTTTCATTACTTTTTCAAACAATTAAATTATTTATATAAGGAAATTATATAAATAAAACATTAAGTGTTTTTGGAAAATAACAAATTGTTGGACAAGTATATCATTTTTACAACTTCAAATACATAGACATTTATTTTACAAGTAGAAATTAAATTGTTTAATTTAATAAATTAAATAAACACTTTTAGGTGGTGATGTAACTATATAGAATTATATGTGATATTAGTTATTCAAAGTAATTAGTACTCATACGACCTATATTTAATTAGGTTGCCTTCATCCCTATCCGTGACTTTCCATGTCTTGATTCATATACTCCAGTTTATTCAACTAAGTTAGTTCCAAGCTCCACGTTTTACTATTAAAATGATTTACAAGTTAGTGTGAGAAACATTGCCATTGTTTTACGATTGACGCAATAATACATTTTAACATGAATACGGTTTGCCTAAAGTAGCGAAAACCCATCAGAGCCCAATATCATTAATTGAAAATTTACTTGTTTGAGCGTGAATGTTATAAATAGATCTATTTGGGATTGACCATCCCCTTTCTGAGTGAGTAGCTCTCACTGGTGTCACGGAGTGAACTAACGGATGTATACCATGTCGGATTTGGGATGTTTAGGGTTGAACACCATCACGGGCAATGTGGCAATATTTATATTGCATTCATACATGTCGAGCTTCAGTGTCATGAACTTAGGGAAACATAAATACATTTTGTGATGCGTGTACATGTTGCATAATCACGGGGAAATCTTGCGGTCCTACATTATATTTACATAAACCTTTGAATTCACCAACTTTATGTTGACGTTTTAAAGCATGTTTTCTCAGGTCTATGAGGTACAAGAGCAAAGAGATACATTGGTGGCCAATCATTTTGGAGTCATTGCATAAAGATTTAGAGGCATTACATTTTGGGGGTATTTGTTATGATCTAAAAACTTTACATTTTCAAGGGTGAAAAAGTTAAGCCATTGAGCTTTTGTAACAACATTTATTAAATCCAATGTATCATTTTCAAATGACTCTTTTTGAGGTCGTACTCATATCTTGTGCTATTGATCTATGAAGTAACGATCCCAGACACATTATTCCGCTGTGACCCTATTTGGGGGTGTTACACCTAGACCAAGCTCAACACACATCCCTCAAGCATACGCGGAAGCAGTCTCCTCAAACCCCCACCCGCGAAACCTAAATGAGCCACTAAGGCAGAATTCCTTTACTTTTCGTGAACGTACCAGTCCATACCTTCAGCCCCATGCACTAGGAACCACTTTCGAGGCTCGAGTACAAGACTACATGGTAGCACACACCGAAAGGATGGAGAGGTTTGAGAATGCCATATTCAAACAACGAGAGGAGATCAACGATAGGATGACAGAGATGTTTAGGCTTCTTAAGGAACTCACAACCAGCATGGCTCCTGAAAAAGTATTAATGATAAAAGAGGCTAAACACACCGTCACCAAAAACGTAAATTCTATCTCTCTTTTCAGAGGAAAGGAAGAAAAGAATGAAGATGATAACGCAATGACCTGCGATAGCATTAAAAGACTTGATGGATCAGATGCGGAGATGCCATTAAAAGAAGTCAAGAAGGAGAATGAAGCTGAAAATGGGACCAAAAATGAACCAATCAAAAGTACTAAGAAGGAACTCATACGAGCTGAGGAAGAAGAAGCGATGGGGGCAACCAGCCCTCAGCCTGTAGGATATTACCTGAAGCATAAAATCAACAAAAAACTAATCGAGGGACTTGTTGAAAATCATAGGTTCAATGACTCCTTGTCAGCAGCTCGAGTAGGAAAAATAAAACAAAAGACCTATAATCTGTTACCTAGGGGGCCTGTTTATGAAGCAATCCTTGAGAAAAAGATAACAAAGAAGGAGGACATTGGAGGAAATTTTGAAATACCCTGTAACATAGGAGGTCTAAAGCACATGAACGCCCTAGTAGACCAAGGATCCGACATGAACGTCATGCCTCTCTCCACCTATAAGAAACTAACCGATGAAAGGCCTGCAGAGACGGACATTAGACTTTCCCTAGCTTTCCATTCGTGTATCTACCCTTTAGGAATAACAGAGGTTTAACACCCCAAATTTATTACGCAGCGGAACCAACAGTTTGGGTGTTAAGCCATAGCAAAACAACATAAGAATATAAAGAACGACTCAAAAGAGACGTTTAAAACATAACATTGTCCCATTCATGTAAGATCAGAGTTGAAAATTTGTCCACAAGATCGTCAACATACAACATCATAACATAAGTTTTAAAATCATAACACAAAGTGTTTTCAATGAATGGAACCAAAACAAGTTTAGTCAAAACATTTCGCGTTAAACTCCATTCGCCACTCCAAGCCATCAATCTTGATTACCTGAGATAAAACATGCTAAAAAGTCAACGAAAACATTGAGTGAATCCATAGATTTTATATGAAATAAAGAGTTAACACAAGTATTTTTAATCATCGCAAACTTGTGGATCAAACAAGTTATAATCACTAATGCATTAAGCTCATGCCACTGAAACGTTAACCAACATATTATAAATATGTAATCATTTGCCCCACAACTAGGTAATATTGCAATATACCTAAAGAAATTCTCAATACAAAATGTCCTTTAGGGGTGATCGCGCCATGGATGTCACAACCCCAGACAGGGCAGTCACGGCCCAATAGATCTACTTAATGTACTAGCGCTCACCCATCATAGGTAATTAACAGTGCATGAAATTAGGGGGCCTTTTTGCAATAGGTACTTATGCAATTAGTTCACAATCGGGACCAGCATACCGAAAATCACTTGTGTTCAATTTATAAAACTAGCATGTATCTCCCTCGCGGGGTTTATAAAAACATTTATAAGTAGAAAGGCGAGGCTATGAACTCACCGAGAGAACAATTAGATCAGAAGTATGACGAGTCTCGAACGAGCGGGAAGTACTCCTAAGCACCTCCTAAAAGACGTGACGCGACTTAGTACGTAGAAAGAAACAATACGTAAAAATTAAACAAGTGATCATGAGATGTGTTTCCGAGATAAGCATGGCATTCCACTAGAACTTCCCCAAATCCTTTTTAATCCCAAAATGACTTGTGATCTGGTCTTATAGGTAAATAAACACCTACTAAGTTTCGGCTTTTAATTTTTATTTTATCAAAGTGTACTATACGTTTTTAAATTTTGAGACTAGACGTAAAAACTCAGTTTCTGATTTTAACTCGACTTCATGGACTCATATCTCCTAGCTCACAAATGTTCTAAATGTGAGGCTTTCACTCCTGGAAAGCTCTTTGTGTCTAGTTTCCAAAAATGTAAGACTCATAATCTACAAAGTTTCATCCAACTATGTGAAAAGACTTGTTTTACCCCTGGTTACCAAAACAAACATGTTTCAAACATTTTACCTTTACGGAATTGGCATAATTCCTAAACCATGATAGCAATAAAGGTGAGGCCAAATGATATAGCTTCCTTAAGATGTCTACCACTGACCCAATCTTTAAAATCTAACCTTTTATTGAAAAAACTTGGAGTTTAACTCGTTTTCTAATCATATGTCTAGATTTGACCTATTTTCTTATTTTGACCATATCTCCCTCATACCAAGGAGTTGGTTGGGCATCCAACTATCCTATGATTCCAATTAACAGTATATCTCATTTGCTTACATGTATTTACGTCAAACGGTTCAAGCCGAATAAATATTTCTGCTATAACACATTTTTGCTACTGGTTCAAAACAGTCTCAATTATTTACTTCAAAACCCATCCAAACATCAATCCTAACTCTAACCAATCACATGCAATGCCATACCAAGCTATTAAACACAACTCATACATCATATAAACATGAATTTCCAGAATCAAACAACCATTTTCTTAAATCAAAACAAAAAGAAAAATCAAAAATAAGGAGAAGATCTTACTAGGAGTTGATTTAGGCTAGAGAATCAAAAACAAAAACACTCTTCTTACTCTTGGGCTGATTTAGAACCAAAGAAGACCCAAAAACCAAAGATTAGAATGTCTCTAACCCTTCTTAATATCACTAATATTTCCCTCAAGAAAACCTCAATGAACCCTAGCCAAAACCCTTCAATAAAACATCAAGAACTTCTTCAAATCTTCATGAAAGTTTACCAAATTTTGCAAGGGGTTTTAGGATGATGTTGTGATGCCAAAAAGGAGTAGAGAAATTTTGTGAGAGTGGTGGTTGTGGTAGATAGGGTGTGTACGGCAGCAAGAACACAAGGGAGGAAATGAATGGTTTTTTTTTTCTTTTTTATAAAGTTGCATGTATGGGGAGAAGAAAGGGAATGATGGGGTTTATAGAAATTGAAAAAGTGTTGTGTGTGGTGTTGGGTAAAACCGGCCATAGGCCTAGGTCTAGGGTGATTTTATATTTATTTTTTTGATTTTTAGTTTATAAGTATTTAATTTAAGTTGTGGTAAAAGTTTTAACTTAAAATGTTAAGTTTAAGGTAAAACGCGAGTTTTAAGCAAGAAATTTACGTAAACGCGAAACACAACGGAAAATGACAATGATGTAAATTATAATCATCGGGGAGTATTATGAGAATATTAAACCACTTAAGGCACGAAGACGGAATAGATTCCCAAATACGGCTCACTTAAAGCTAAGAACGGGAAATTCTTACCAAATCGGGTAAACGTAAAATTAATGACTTTGCTTAAAAATAAAAATAGAAGTAAAGCTCGGAATAAATAGTGACCTTAAATACGGAATGTTACATCCTCCCCTCCTTAAGGGAGCGCCGTCCCGGTGCTCGATTCCTCTTTCTTGTCTTCTGATTACTCGAGAAAAGATGAGGGTAATTTCTTTTGAAGAAATCTTCTCGCTCCCAAGTATATTCCGGACCTCGCCTTGAATTCCATCAAACTTTGACAATGGGAATTTGACTTTGCTTGAGCTGCTTCACTTCGCGGTCCATAATTTCTACTGGTTCTTCAATAAAGTGCAATTTGTCATCAAGTTGAATCTCTTCAAGTGGGATAACCAAGTTTTCATCTGCCATACATTTCTTGAGATTTGAAACATGGAAGGTGCTATGAATTCCATGGAGTTTATCTGGAAGCTCCAGCTTGTATGCCACGGGACCAATACTTTCTATGATCTTGAATGGCCCAATGTACCGTGGACTCAACTTACCACGTTTCCCAAAGTGAATTACGCCCTTCCAAGGTGATACCTTTAACAGGACCATATCACCCACTTAAAATTCCATCGGTTTGCGTCTAACATCCGCATAACTTTTCTGACGGATTTTGGCAGTTAGCAATCGGTTCTTGATTTGAACAATCATTTCTGTTGTCTCTCGGATCAATTCTGCGCCAGTGAGTTGGCTATCTCCAACTTTATTCCAGCAAACTGGCGATCTACACTTTCGCCCATATAAAGCTTCAAATGGCGCAGCCTTAATGCTCCAATGATAACTGTTATTGTAGGAGAATTTGACCAATGGTAAGTGTCGATCCCAGCTACTACCAAAATCAATTACGTATGCTCGTAACATGTCCTCCAAGGTCTGAATAGTTGTCTCACTTTGCCCATCTGTCTTTGGGTGGTAAGCGGTGCTCATATCCAGTTGGGTTCCCATCGCTTCTTGCAGTGATTTCCAAAATCTTGATGTAAACAAATTGTCTCTATCAGAGATAATTGACATAGGTACGCCATGCTTACATACAATTTCCTTTAAGTATAATTGGGCGAGTTTTTCTATGCTGTCAGTCTTCTTCATCGGTAAGAAATGAGCAGATTTGGTTAATCGGTCAACAATAACCCAGATGGAGTCATAACCACTTGGCGTTCTTGGAAGTACTAAGACGAAATCCATGGTTATTTTCTCCCACTTCCACTCTGGGATTTCAGGTTGTTGGAGTAGACCGGATGGATTTTGGTGCTCAGCCTTTACCTTGGCACAGGTTAGACATTTACTGACATAGGTGACGATCTTAGCTTTCATGTTTGGCTACCAATAGAGCTTCTTCAAGTCTTGGTACATCTTGTCTGACCCTGGGTGAATGGAATATTTAGATTTGTGCGATTCATGCATGATCAAATCCCGTAATCCCCTAAACAACGGTAACCAAATCCGCCCTTCAAAGCATTGGATTCCATCAGAACGGGTCTCAAATATCAGCTTGATCAGCCTTCCAAGATTTTCAGCTTTCATGTTTTCCTCTTTTATCGCCTCAGTCTGAGCATTGAGTATTCTCTCAGGTAAATTGGTGTGTACCGTCATTACCAAAGATCTAACCCTTATTGGTTCTCTGTCCTTTCGACTCAAGGCGTCGGCCACTATGTTGGCCTTACCAGGATGGTAACGGATTTCACAATCATAGTCACTCAAAAGTTCAATCCATCGCCACTGTCTCATGTTGAGTTCCTTTTGATCCAGAATGTACTGTAGACTCTTATGATCTGTGTAAACAGTACACTCAGTATCATACAAATAATGCCTCTAGAGTCTAAGTGCAAACACTACAGCACCCAGTTCTAAATCGTAGGTCATGTAGTTTTCCTCATGCTTCTTTAGTTGTCGAGAGGCATACGCAATCACCTTTTCCCTCTGCATCAGAATAGCTCCATAACCCTTGTGCGACGCATCATAGTATACAATGAAGTTCTCAGTTCCCTCAGGCAAAGCTAGGATAGGAGCGGAGCATAGCTTCTTCTTCAAGGTCTGGAATGCTTCATCTTCTTCCGTACCCCATTCATACTTTTTGTTCTTCTGGGTCAATTTAGTTAGAGGCTTGGAAATTAACAAAAAACCCTCGATGAATCTTCGATAATATCCAGCTAAACCCAAAAATTATCTTACTTCTGTCGGTGTTGTTGGTGCAGACCAATTTCGGATAGCCTCAACCTTCGCAGGATCCACGTGAACACCTTTATTGTTGATCACGTGACCAAGAAATTGTACCGACTCAAGCCAGAAATCGCTCTTCGAGAATTTGGCGTACAATTGCTCTTTCTTGAGTAACTCCAAAATGATCTTCAAATGTTTTTCGTGCTCTTCTTTATTCTTGGAGTAGATAAGTATGTCATCAATGAATACGATCACAAATTTATCGAGGTATGGCTTGCACACTCGATTCATTAAATCCATGAATACCGCAGGAGCGTTGGTTAGACCAAATGACATTACTTGAAATTCATAGTGATCGTACCTAGTCTGAAAAGCTATAATGGGGATATCTTCTTCTCGAATTCGGAGTTGGTGATAACCAGACCGCATATCGATCTTTGAGTATACGCTAGAACCTTGAAGTTGATCAAACAGGTCGTCAATCCTCGGGAGTAGATACCATTTCTTGACGGTCAACTTATTTAGCTCGCGATAATCGATGCACATACGGAATGATCCGTCCTTCTTCTTAACGAACAACACTGGAGCTCCCCAAGGTGAAGAGCTCGGGCTAATAAACCCTTCAGAACAGTGTTGGTGCATACCACTTTTCTGTCGGCTAGTTCGACTTCGTAACTTGTATGTAATTTGGCTGGTTTAATATCTAGTAAATGGCTAAGTCTAACATCCACAAAACTTTTATCCGCTCCCGAATCAAACAGTATTGTAACATAACGATTATTCAATAAGAACGTACCAGTCACGACATTCGGGCCCTGGTTGTGTTCGGCATCACGGACGACATACGCTTGACCTCGCACGTTTCCACCTTGTCGATCAGCTTTCTTTGGGCATGCATTGCTCTTGTGGCCTCTCTCACCACATTCATAACAAACTACAGCTGATCGAGCATTGGTACCAGAAGCCACATTCCTGCTTCTGCAGTCCTTTTCCTTGTGTCCCATTTTCCCACAATTGTTGCACTTTGGTGGGCACTGATCAAAATGACATATCCCACAACGGTTACATTTGGGTGCAACCCCAGTTTGGTTTGCTCCCGCATTTTGAGTAGTGGTCAGAGCCCTAGCATTCCCATGTCTTTGATTGTTGTTCTGGTTGTGGCGGTTGTTGTTCCGGTAATTTCTCCGGTTGTTGTTGTTGTTGCCACCCTGATTGTTGTTGCTCTCCCACTTTCTCTTGTTGCTCTCAGCAATTCTTTCAGCTTTGGCTTGTAACTTCTGCTCCATTAGGGTATGAGCCATTCGGACAGCCTCATTAAGAACAACAGGTCTGGAAGAAGTTGTTTCTCCTTTAATGTTTTCAGGCAAGCCACGTAAGTATGCCTCCACTTTCTTCTTTTCGCTCGGAACCATTTCTGGGCATAGCAGGACCAATTCATTGAACCTTTGGGTGTAAGCAGATATATTGGAATCTTTCACCCTCAAGTTCCACAGTTCAACTTCCATTCTTTGTATCTCTTTTGGCGGACAAAATTCTTCTTTCATCATTATTTTCATATCATTCCAAGACCTTGCATTAGCCACCTCAAGCCCCAAAGTGGCGACTTGAGAGTTCCACCATGTCAGGGCTCGACCCTGAAGTGTAGCCGCAGCAAACTTTACCTTGTTTCTCTCTGCACATTCGCTGATGCTGAAAACACTTTCTGTTTTCTCGAACCAACGGCTTAACTCAACAGCACCTTCGTTCCCGTGGAAACTAGTGGGGTTACATTTCATGAAACTTGAGTATGTACATTCACGAGCAGGTGGTGCCCCACCTTGGCCTCTAGCATTTCCCCTGATATTACCATCGGGTCTGCCGGCTCCATTAGTGTTTCCTCTTGTAGCACGATCCTGAGAAAGTGCTGCAGCCACCCTATCCGAGACAAGCTTCTCAATGGCGGCTTGGGTCATTGCTCTTGGCGGCATGATTCTATCATATCATGAAGAAAACTCAATGAGTATTCATACAATGGTATAACCATAACATGTATAAGCAATCAATTCCAAGGCAAACAGAATAATCACACATGTATAAACAATCAAAGCCCAAAAGAGATCACAACACATCATATAGATAATCAAGGATAGTAATTCTTCGTCCATCACAAAAGATAGTACAAGGTTGCATTGTTTTACCAAAACATGACTAAAGTCATTACAATCTTAAGTACCAAGTCTATAAACCGACATGCCCAATTTAGTCATAGCAAAATAAAAAGACTACAATGATCCTACACTACAGATGATAATGTGGGGATCCAGGTGGCTGTGACAGCTGTGGGTCACTAGTAGTAGCAGCATCATCGCCCTCATCCCTAGCGGTAATATCTCTAACCATGACATAGGGATCATCGTGTCGAGAACGATGAGTAGGATGGGTAGAAGGATCATCAGGGTCAGTACAATCATCATGAGCCACCGGAGCAGTAGGTGCGACATTTGGTCTTTCACGATAATGTCTGAACGGGTGTAGGTGCCACTGAACCTCAAAGGACCACTGTCTCAGATTATGGTGGTGCCATGACAAGCGATCAAAATCCCTTTGAGTTGATTCTAACATCGTCTTCAATTTCTTATTTTCTTCTCGGTCTCCCTTCACTAACTCTCGAACTTGATCTTCCAACGTACACACACTCCGCCTAAGTGCATGTTGACCCTTAATTTCACTTCCTAAATCAGTTTTGAATTCTGCCAAATATTTATCCATCACACTGAGCCTTTTCAGGGTTGAGTGTTTAGTGTTAGCCCGGTCAACCATTTGTTGAGTAAGGCCCTTGACCTGGCGATGTGGAGTGTTGACATCCCTTCCTATAGGGCCAGGAGCAAAAACCTGCCGAGAAGGTCTACTACCCACATAGATAGTACCCGAGAATGGGCGCACATAGTATGTACCCTAGTGATGGTACCAACAGTATCAGCCTCAGCCTCGTACTTATGATCATTAGGAGTAGGAGCAACTGTCATATTCTCGGACTCGGTGTCTGAATCTGGTGGTGGTAGGTTGAGGGGATTAGCCTTCTCATAAGGGTTGATGACCTCAGCATCATCATCATTATGATTTTCTTCCTCCATTTCTTCTTCCATCTCTGGATCTTCTTCCTCTTCTTCTTCTTCATCATCTTCGAGTATCCATCCATTCATTTTACCCTCTGGTTGAGGAATTTGGTGAAGTGCAAATTCATTTAAATGGTCAGGCTCTGGCGCGAGTTCAGGTTGCTCTTCCGAATCGTCTTCGAGAAGATCCGCAACATGATTAGGAAGAGGTAGGTTTGCCATGATAATTTGTAAATCACGCAAAATAATTACATAAGATCACTATAAAAATATTATATGAATAATAACTTATGCAAATATGCAAATACATGATGATGCTCCATGAACGAACGTGATGATCGATAATAAACCAAATATGAATGATAATATTTGTTATGTATATGAATTACATTTTTATGTAATTAAAGAAAATAATTTTTCAATGCTTTTCGAATAAGAATGATAATCGATATATATCTTAAGATATCATAATATTTATCATATAAATATTTTAATAGCAATGCACCCGAAACGTGCATAAGTACTTAAATAGGAATCATAAGCTTGACTTGGATGAGGGCCACGAGGAGTCTTAGCGCGTAAAGGAAAAAAAGTTATAGTTTAGGTTTTTGAAAAATGACCTAGTTCTTTATAACCTTAAGCTCTTGATACCAATCTTTAAAACCCCCAAATTCATTTCGCAGCGGAACCAACAGTTTGGGTGTTAAGTCATAGCACAACAACATAAGAATATAAAGAACGACTCAAAAGAGACGTTTAAAACATAACATTGTCCCATTCATGTAAGATCAGAGTCAAAAATTTGCCCACAAGATCGTCACCAAACAATATCATAACATAACACAAAGTGTTTTCAATGAATGGAACCAAAACAAGTTTAGTCAAAACATTTCGCACTAAACTCCATTCGTCTCTCC
>BQNB010157828.1:0-15104 GCA_026074375.1 Tanacetum coccineum
ATACAAGCACATTTTTGCCATTTTTGATCCGTTTTGGGTCGAATTGGGCCTTTTTAAGCATAAATAGATATGTGTATTCTACACTTATCAGTCCACGTCTAAAAGGTTCTTTAAGAAAGGCCCTCAAAGGTTCAGTAGTGTAAAGGAAACTGAAAAAACTAAGTGCTACAAGTGTGGTAGGACTGGTCACTTTGCCAAAGATTGTTTCTCAAAAACTCTCATTCCTTCATACTCATCTCCTTTCCAAAACAGAAACCAACCAAAATTTATCACCTCCTCTCAAGAACACAAACCTAAACTAAGGCCTCAAAAGGAATTTGAAACAAAATATAATAACATTAAGGCTAAACTTGCCATCATCAGTGTGAAATCCAGGAATCTAGACTCAACTAGGGTATGATAACATTGATTGAAAATATGCAGCGGAATATGAAGAACACAATCAACATTACTAATAAGGTTTTCTTTATTAAATATTAATAAAGAAACTAATACTACTATTACACACGCTCTATGCGTTTTTCAGACTCTTATTGGAGAGATCTAACTATGATGGATACTTGTAACCTAGACGCCTACCCTCTTTATATAATAGAGGGAGGTTACAAGAAACCCTAGCTTACTAACAAAGCTAACTAACTATTACATAATAGGTCCTTATTGTTTCAAAAGAAAACATAATACAATTAGGAAACTAATTAATTGACATTAATCATCACATTAATGTTTGACTAATCACATTAATGTTTGACTAATCTATATCTTCAACATTAATGTTGATTTTGTAACGTCTCAATCAACATTAATCTTGATCTTGTTTCCTTCTTTAGCATATCTTGTTTCCTTTTGTTTCTTCTTTCTTCATTTCTGTTTATGGGTTTTGTAATCATCAAATCTGTAATTCCTAACAATCTTCCCCTATTTGATATTACAAAACAATCTGCATGAAGAAACAATGGTAGAACATGTCATCACAATAATAAGCTGCACAACAGAAATCTTCTTCCCCTTTTTGTAATCATCTAATAGGGGTCTTGTGCAACTCGTAAACGCTTCCCCTCAAGTGATGCATGTAGATGGTTAAGTATATCAACAATAAGCTTCCCCTTAAAAGTATACTCACCATCTCTTGAATCTTGAACTCAGTAGCATAGATCAAATCTTCCTTCAGTGCGAAAAAGACATGCTTATTACAATATCATGTAATAAAATGTCTTTGAATAATTCTTTTAGACAATATTAGCATGGCGATCACATACTATGGCCGATAGTCTCAGTGAGCTCCGTCGCATCAACGACCAGTATCCTAGATCCAATGTCAAGGGCTGAATCGTATCATACTCCGACCAAATATTTGTAAAGGAGCGTGTAACTTTTCCAATCAAGAATTATAGCATAAACTGAACCTCCAAAATGAACCATACACATCCTCATTGTTCAAGATCCAAGGGCGTCTGTGGACCCAAAATATATGTGTTTAAAAAATTACAGAAAAATAAATACATAGGAAAACCTTATAAACCCTAGATCAAGAGCCACGAGGCTCTGATACCAATTGTGAAATCCTATAATGATTCCATAGATCGTTATTAGGACTCATCTAAGGTATGATAACAATGATTGTAACACGCAGCGGAATATAAAGAACACAATCATGTTACTAATAAGGTTTTCTTTATTAAACATTAATAAAGAAACTAACTACTAACTACTACACACGCTTTCTATGCGTTTCTAGACTCTCATTGGAGAAGTCTACTATTAAAATGGATACCTGTAACCTAGACGCCTACCCTCTTTATATAATAGAGGGAGGTTACAAGAAACCCTAGCTTACTAACAAAGCTACCTAACTATTACATAATGGGTCCTTATTATTTCAAAAGAAAACATAATACAATTAGGAAACTAATTAATTGACATTAATCATCACATTAATGTTTGACTAATCACATTAATGTTTGACTAATCTATATCTTCAACATTAATGTTGATTTCAATCAACATTAATCTTGATCTTGTTTCCTTCTTTAGCATATCTTGTTTCCTTTTGTTTCTTCTTTCTTCATTTCTGTTTATGGGTTTTGTAATCATCAAATCTGTAATTCCTAACAATCAGTTCAGGAGCTTCATCTTCCAAATCTGCTCAAGTCAGAAACCAGGGTCTTGTTGCTGAAGCATATGAATGGGATGAAGAAGATGTGTCATCTGATGACAATAAAATGGTAGAGGTTAAAGTGATCATGGCCCTTACTAATGATGAAAGTGGCGTTGTGGGAAAGGAAATTGCCAAAAATGGTATATGGGTTAAGATCTCTATTAGAAAGGTACACACTATTCTTAAATTAGAAGATAATGATGAAAGAAAAACATTTCTTGATTATTTTCGTGTAGATCATAATTTTGTTTAAGAACAAAGAAATAATCTGATGATCAAACATAGGAATGTTGTTCAAGAGCTGAACACTTGTAAGGAAAAATTGTTAGAATTAAAATAGGTTAAAGTTGATTTCCTTACTTGTCAGCATGAAAACACTAAAATTCTCAAAGACAATGAAACCTTGAGGAAAGAACTCAAAGAGCTAACATATATCATTGAAACTTGGCTTAATATTTCTAACAAGGTTAATCAGTGCATTAGTGAACAAATTCCTAATCAAAAGAGAAAGATCGTAGGAGCTGATCAACTCACTGAAGAAACCTTCAATTCTGGGCAAAAAGATCTAGTCTTTGTCAAATGTTCCTCTAAGGATAGCAATGTGTCTAAACTAAATGTTGAAAGACCATAGCTATCTGAAGTTAAAGGTTTAATTTTGCCAAACTATGACACTGGTAGAATTCTTCCATCTGGCTCACAAGTCAATGTCACCGACTCTTCAGTAACTGACTATGATTCTGCTGAGCAATTCACATCAGTTTGTAGCATCTCACTTCCTCCACTAGAGAAACTTCCTGGTGTTGAACCTCAAAATGGACCAAAGACCATTAAATCAATTTTGAAGTCTAGTTCAACCATAAAAGTTGAAACATCAAAAGGTGTAATCATAAATGAAACCAACACTTCCTCAAATCCTGCTAAAGGAAATAAAAATGTTTCAACTTCCAAAAAACACTCAGCACCTGCTGGTAAACTAAAGGATGTTAAAACTGAAGATGACATTCCTATGTCAGTTGTAATGAAAGAACTAAAATATCTCAAATTATAAATCAGTAAAAATCAGTCATCCTATACCAAAAAAACAAACAGCAACAAGTTCCTCAAAACTCGCTTCAAACAAAATTCAAAACAATGTTTAAAAAACCTTGTGAGCTTTGTGGATATAACAATCATCTTTAAGAAAAATGTTATAATGTCTTGTTTTGTAAGAAATGTGAGATAACTAATCACAAAACATGTAATCATGCTGAATATATGAACTTTATAAATATGGTTCAGCATCTCAGAACTCAAAGTGAATCTTCATCAAGACCTCAATCCTTCAAACCTCTGAAACCCTTCCCACTATGTAAACATTGTGGGTTCAATGATCATCTACTTGATGATTGTCATAACTACCCTACATATGATATATGTGAAAGCTATGACCATGACACAAAGGGTCATAATCGTATCATTTTCTTATAAAAGGAATCAAACCTTTAAACCCTAAATGTGTCACAAATGGTTGTGAAACTTGTGGAAGCATAGTTCATACTACAACTGATCACAATGACATTGAGTGGTTTAGAAAAGTGAAGCACTTTAGGCTAAGAAAGTTGAATCAATAAATGCTTCTAGATCTAAGACTCCTACCAAGAGGTAGGTCACTAAGAAAAACTAACCATTTAACTTATTTGTGCAGTGGATGCTCAAGGCATATGACCGGTGTCAAAAGTTACCTACATAAATATGTGAAACAACCAGGACATAGGTATTTGGAGATGACTCTACATGCATCATTGAAGGGTATGGTTCAATAAAATGTAATGGTATAGTTATTACTAAAGTGGCATTTGTAAATGGTCTTAAATATAATCTGGTAAGCATAAGTCAACTATGTGATGCAAATACATCGTTTAGTTTGATGAAAAAAAGAGGAATTATCTTTATTCCCAATTAAGAAGTAGTGATGATTGCTCAAAGAGTGAGAGATGTATATGTCCTTGGCATGTCTTCTTCAGCTCAAGAATCTTGCTTTTTTGCTAGAGCATCTAAAAGTTTAAACTACTCTAACATAAAAGACTTTCACAATTAAACTTTAAAACAATTAATCAACTGGCCAAACAAAACCTTCTTATTGGTGTCCCTTCTCTTGTCTATTCAAAATACAAACCATGCTCGGCATGTGAAAAGGCAAAACATCACATGGCCAGCTTCAAAAGCAAACAAACATCCTCAATCAAAAAGTGTCTTTATCTTCTTCACATGGACTTATTTAGCCATGTATCTCCAAGGTCCATTCACCATGAAAAGTATACCCTTGTCATTGTTGATGAGTACTCAAGGTTCACCTGGGTATACTTTTTGAAAAAGAAAAGTCATGCACCTGAAACTATCATGTCATTCATCAAAAGAGTTGAAAACCAAATTGTCACTCATGTCAAACAGCTTAGAACTGACAATGTAACTGAATTTAGAAATAGCATTCTTGTCGAATTCTGTGATGAAAGAGGAATCTCTCAAAATTTATCTTATCCTTACACTCACTCAACCATGGCTAATGAGTTGGTGTGAGCTAACCCGTCTTGGGACTTTAAAATAGACATGGGAAGGTCAAAAGTGAAGTGTACATGGAGCTTTAACAAGAGCCAACAACTAGAAACCAAAAACACAAAAACATATTTCGTGCCTGGCGTGCCAGGCCAGACTCGCTAGTGTGTCTAGGGTGGTACGTCTGATACTTCATTGTTTTTTGTGTTTTGGTTTATCTATAAATAGTCACTCCTCTTGTCATTTGTTCTTGACCTCTTGCGAATCTTTTCTCCCCTACTTATATCTTCCTTCTCTCTAATCCTCTAAAGTCTTGCTTGATCTTCTTGTGTCTTAAAATCTTATAATCTCATTATATTGAATGCAAGCTACTTTCGCAAGAGAGACATACAAGAACTTAATCCACTCTTGTATGTTTGTGTCGAGGGTCTTCTTCCACCCTTTCTATTAAGTTGAGTCCTTAAGGTAGGCTATTAGGTTACAACAAACAAACTCATTCATTCATTTGTATAAGTCTTATTCGGGTGTTAATAAGCAAGGGTGTATAAGTCTTGTACCTTGGTGGTCACGCATTGATCGGGTGAAGATTAAGTTTGGGTTTGGTGCTTCTTTTGTAAAAGCTTACTTCCGATGGAAAGTCTTTATGGTCTTAGTGGTAGGAAGAATCGTGAGATTCTTGTGAGTGTTCTTGGGTATGTAGAAATGCTATTTCTTTGTGCGCACCGATCTTAGTGCACATCGGTGGAGCGAAGTTGTACGATTTATCCACTGCAAGGTTTAGTACTAGTGAATAGTAGAGTTACAAATTCTCATCTGGATGTATGGGTGATCTAAACCCCTCATCCCGGACTATTATATATCATTATGTTTTTCTTCCTTCCTTTATCTCTTTACATACGATATATTGATTGTTTACTTCACACCCTAATACGAGTTTTCGACTTATGTTTTATAAAACCTAAAATAAGTTTAAAGAACTGTGTTCAACCCCCTCCTACGGTTTTACATAAATGTTTTCATATATCTTGACTGCTTTACTTCTTCATAAAAGTCAGCCGTAAAAAACCAGTCATTTAGAAAAAAATATACCCAAAATACTTTATATGAATAAATAATCTCTCGCATGCTAACCTTTTTTTAATATTTGAATGCTATATTAAAATACCAGTAGGCAACAAATACAAACATCGGGTTGCTAATACATAAGTCACTTTATAAATTAATACTACTAAAGTGCGAGACACATGTTGACCGATACTTACATAAATATGGTTACACTTTGATTTCTCCTATCCTTCTCATTCCAACATTATCTTGGATAGCCTAAGTACAAAAGAATATGATGTATTAATAATCAGACAAACAATATTTCTGGTGAGAATGAGAGGTGCAGATTAGACAAAGTAAAATCAAGATGGCAAGTAGACACACCAACATTGAGGCAAGGAGCAAGGTAGGAATCAATATAAAAATTTTGTATGACGCCTGCAAAGTAATACAAAACTTTCTATCAGTTTCTCTCTAGATCATCGGGCCAATACTTTTATGTCCACTCGACATATCTTTATTCCACTTTCGCAGCAGTAACCGACATTTCATCTTGCCCGTTCATTGATTGCAAGCACAAATATGTATATCGATCTAGCCGCTGCTACAAATGACACACAACCCACTAGAAAAGTTGCAGGTTTATTCATCAGCGCATAATATACTCGCTATCACTAGCGTCGTCTCATGATTTTTGATGGCCCTGTGCCATAACTAAAAGGGGCACTAGTAACCACAAGACTTTTAATTATATGTTCAAATAAATATATATTATCAATGCATAAATTGTTATAAGTATCCCAAATAGCAATATAGTGATGGCAAAACAAGTTTGTGTTATATTAACTACTGGGACATTGACTATTTTATGTGATTATTTGCAACTGAAGTTAATATGCTGATGTGCTAGTAAAATAGCATGACCTTTCATTGGTGAGTTATTTATAGGCAAGTTGCAAACTAAACATGGGCCTCATATTTTCAAGGGTGCTATTATAAAGACATTCTCGCCTACAAAAAGTACAAATGTTTTGTATTTTGTATCTCATTTGACCCTCTGTTTATAGTGCAACATAGTTTTTATCAATTTATGTTTCGTATTTTTTGTCAGTTTAATACTTTGTACTTGTTAAACTTTATAATTTTTGTTTCGCACTTTCCGTTTTCACAGTTTTATAATATAAACAAAATTAAAAAAATAAAATTAAAATTAAAAAAACAAAAAAAACACGAAAAACATAAAGAAGATAAAATGACTTTTTAAGAGGGTCTTTATATCATATCTCATATTTTTACTCATCAAACTTAAACTATGTAGCACCCATTTTCAATATATGTAGCAATAGATCAATATTTAATATTATTCATAGTAACATAGTAGATAAAATGTGACCCTGTGCCAGTGCACCTATTGCACACTCAAAGAACTAGCCTTTGTTATCACGTAAATAAGTTATATCATAACTTTAAATTAAACTCCAAGTATACGCTCTACATATAAAACAAAACAAATCATCTAAAATCTAAACCAAAGACAAACATTTCAATGAAGAAACACAATAAGTAAACACGAAATATACCTATTACATGTATCAGATAAACATTTTAAATTTTTAGTATCCAGGAAACCATTGAAATTTTGAAACTCGTATTCCCCATCTTCTTGTGACCTAGGGATAAACCAAAAACTTTGGCGCACCCGCAGTGCCACGGTTCGTATAAGAATGAAGTCTACACCACTCAAGTTTAAATCTGGGACTGTCTAAAAGATGGTCTACCTTTGATATCGTAGGTAAATAAGCGTTAACGTATATGAAAATCAGTTTCACGTAATACATCAGGTCGTAGCAAAGAACATAAAATAATAGTAACAACATATGGCAAGACCCAAAATTTAATGGTTCGTATAAAATAAAGTCCACACGACTCAAGCATAAAAATCCGTGACTGGTTAAAAAGGGTCTACCTTTGATATCGCAGGTTAACATAGGTCAACGTATATAAAGATCAGTTTAACGTAATACACTAGGTCGTAGCAAAGAACACAAATTAAGAGTAACAGCATATGGGAAGACAAAATTTTCAACTTGAGATGTATTCACCTCGTTAACTTGAAATAATGTGTCATTGAGTGTAAATCTTCATCGCGTTGGTGTCGCATGGTATCTAATCTGAAATCCAAAAAATCTAGGTCATATAACTTATTTTAGTTAATAGCGACGATAGGATCGTCCATTATAAAACTAAGGGCTGACCAAAATACCTCTTCTGAACACCTACGAACTTACTTCCTTCTCATGGTTTCCTGCAAAATATGTTGTTCAATCACATAATTGATGTAATTGTTGTTTATGACGTTAAAAGGTAAGATATAAACAAAACTCCATATAACTGTAACATTCATAAAATGGTTTAAAAACCAAAACCTCTATTCATGTTATGAATCATCGCTTCTTACTATTTCACAACAACTTTTAACTTTCCACCATCCAAGTTCCTCTCATGTTAACCTACATGATAATCCAAAAACAAACTCGTCTTAACTTGATTCTACAAATCATTTTATGAGCCAGAAAGCACAAACTTTTTCTAAATAAATTAAAAATATAGCACTTATTCCAAAACAAACTCACCTTAAGAGAACTTTTTTTTACATGTTCTTACACTAAAAAGTTTCGCATTAATTCATCTTCGTACTTTCATAGAAACAATAAAAATTAAAACAAAAAACATCACATTCATCACTAATCAAGTCTTATCACTAATCCTTATTCCCAAACATACCCGTATTGAAATCTCGAAACCAAACAATCTCATGATCATGCCAATCCAGCTTTATCACTAATCCTAATTCCCAAACATACCCGTATCAAAATATGGAAATCAAATCATCTCATAATCATATAAAAGATGTTATCTAAACACATAAAATTCCTTAACTACAAATATTAATCACAACCCCACGTCTATCAGATCATTTTAACTGCACAAAGAACCAAAAGCTATTTAAAAAAAGCAAAAAAAAAACATCAGAAACATTTGAACTGCCAACTAAACTGCAAACTTACAAAAAAATATGCAAATTACAACATGCATTCACCTTATCTAAAAATTTAACAATCAACACAAACCCTAACACCTCGAAATGTCCACCACAATCAGATATCCTGGTCCTCGTTTCGACCAAAACCCCTAAAACAATTCCAAATTTAAACGAAATTAAAAAACTGTAACAATTCAAACAAATCAATCTAACAAAAGCTAAAACTTACATGAAACTAAGGATCTCCACTTCAATGTCACTGGTACAAATCGATTACTTTGTGTGTGTGCCTCGATTTTTGTTGCCAGTTGCGTACCTGATCCCCCCCCCCCCCTCCTCCCCTCCTTCCTCGTGTGTGTGGTTTCATGCTTATGTGTGTGTGTACTTATGTGTACATGTCTTGTTTATCTGATTGATATAAATGTGACTCACTCTAATAATGATCAAAACGACGTCGTTTGGTTTAGTGGACTTATAAAACCTTGAAACGACATTGTTTGGACCAAGCCCACTCACACCCGACCCGTCCCACTACAAAACGACGTCATTTTTGCACTTTCAAAACGAGGTCTTTCGCTTCGCTGTTGTAAAAAGGGTAATTATTAATGTACTGTCATTTTTTAAAATTTTAATGAAGGTTTAAATCTATTAATTATTAAATTTGTTAAAAAGTGAGTTTAATGATTGGTTAAGTGATGATTAGTACAGCTGAAAAATGAAAATACGTTTGTGTTTTAAGAAGCTAACTAACGCCAAACGTAAAAGTGAAAGTGAGGTGACCATTGCAAAAACGTAACATCTGTATCACATAATCTTTCATAAATTTCCCAAATTACCCCCTAAAACCTCCAAAACTTTTAACCTTCTACTCAAAACTTTCCATTTTTATCACCAACACCCACTCAAACCCTTCCAACTGTCGCCGTCCAATATCTATCCTCTCTCGCTCCCTCAAACACACTATTCCTTAATCTCCTCAAAATCATTCTTAAGCTTGTTTTCATCTTTTCATGCTTTCTGTCTTTTTGAGTGTCGGTCAGCGTTGCTAGTTAGTTATCAATGATTTACAAAAAAATCTAGTAACAACCCAACAACACATAACATGTCTTACTACGTTGTGTTCGAGTGTGTAATTCCATACATACAAGACACTCTCACCCGACAATCTGTATCACTTGTGTGTAAAAGAGGGTGCGAGATAGAATCACAAACACGTAAACATGTCATGATTGCTTTATGTTATGCAGCAACACCAAAGCAGTTACTACAAAGGTTTCCATATTTAGAAAGTTTGAAGCTGAAAGGGAAGCCACGTGCTGCTATGTATAACTTGATTCCTGAGGACTGGGGAGGGTTTGTGAAGCCTTGGGTTGAGGAGATTGCGGTGTCGTTTTCGTCTTTGAAAGCTGTTCATTTTCGGAGAATGATTGTTTATGATGGTGATCTTGAATTGCTTGCGAAAGCGCGTGGTGGTGTTTTGCAAATTGTTAAGCTTGATAAGTGTTCGGGGTTTTCGACTGATGGCTTGAAGCATATTTGTCGGTCTTGCAGGTATTTATTTTAGTGAATTTCTCATGATGTGATTTTACCCAATTCTTAGTTTGTGATGTTGCAAATATTAGTACTTTTGTGTTTGTTATTGATTATTAAGAGAGTGTTTAAATGATGAATTAGTGTTAGATTTGCTTTTTTTTAGTGCTTTAAAATTAAATTCTTGACTACTAGTCTAAATAAAGTTACAGAGCTGAAAATCTGTTATAAGGGTTTTTATGGTACATACAGTATGAGGGTAAAAAGGTAATGAAAATTAAATATTAGCACTTTGAAATAAGAATGTCCTAAATCTGCTGACTTTTCCCCAAATTTAGGAGATAAGTCAACTGCTTATAATCTGGATAAAAAATAGTTGAGCAGAAAAAATAAGCAATCACAAACATTTTCTAAAAGTGCTTATATGGATATTGCATTTTGATTTAATACAACAGAAAGTTTGAGGTTTAAGTGTTTGGATATAAGCAAACATTTGGTGATTAGCTGCTGATTTGAGAGTAAAATTAGATGTATACCTCTTATATTGATAATAAGTAGATTTGCCAAACAATAAACATACCATTATTTAATTATTGTGCTTCGTTATAGCGGAAACAATTTTAGATACTATCTTCTAGCAATGCATTTTGTTAGTGTTGATAATCTGCCTCTGCTTATTTTGAAAAGTATAGGCAGTTTTAAGAAACAAATTGATACATGCTCATTGTATTATATTGTGATAAAAAAAAATTCATTGTGTCCTTTTAAGCTTAAAGCAATTGCATTTCAAAGGTACATAGTACGAGAATCTTGGTCCATAGTTTTCTATCTGTAGCTTTGTAATTTCAACGCAATGATCAGATCTTTGAACACTTTAAGAAGTTACGATCATCGTCAATAATTAGCCGCAAGTTTAAGCTCAAAAGTCAAAATTTTGACTTATTGGCATCTAGTACTTTATGACTTAGAGCTGTCAATTGTTGAAGTTGTCTAATTGCAAGCTGTGATTTATGATCATTATTAGCCTTTGCATATAATGTCATAAAACCAAGTGTACCAGTTATCTTAATAGTCTTTGCTATGTTTACGTTGAGGTCTTTTTCTTCACTGTCTACGTCATTTAGAATGAAGAGCAACAGGTTTGAAGAATTAATTGCCATGTTTGATGTTCATTAATGAAAATGTGATGGCAGAGGCATGTTATAAGTAGATCAAAAGTTAAGTTTACAAATAAGATCTTTCGAGAGATATTCAATAACTAGATAATTTGAAATGTTACGTTGTATATGCAACTGATTAAGTTTTTTGTAAGATACAAGGCAGAACATGTCAAAAACAGAACTTATATGTATTCCACAGAACTTATATGTATGGTTAAGGGTCAATTACTGTCTTTTAAACCTTTCATTAATCGAGCGTGTCATATGATTTACTATTATGGAGGGTCATATTTACATCATTGGGTTGTGGTTTTGGTTCTAGATTATTAGTTTGTGTCAAATTTGATGATGCAAAATTGTATACTAAATGATATTGCAGGAACCTTAATACCCTATTCTTAGAAGAAAGTCAAGTAATAGAAAAAGATGGAGAGTGGCTACATGAGCTTGCTTTAAACAACACGGTTCTTGAAACGTTAAACTTTTACATGACGGATCTTTCCCAAGTTAGTGTTAGAGATCTTGAACTCATAGCCAGAAACTGCAAGAATTTAGTCTCGGTCAAAATAGGTGATTGTGAAATCTTGGATCTTGTTGGTTTCTTTCAAGCTGCTGTGTCACTAGAAGAATTTGGTGGGGGATGCTTTAATGAACAAGCTGAACAATATGGGTCAGTCTCGTATCCCCCAAGATTATGCCGATTAGGTGTTAATTACATGAGTACAAATGAGATGCCCATTGTATATCCCTTTGCTTCCCGGCTTAAAAAGTTGGATCTCCTCTATGCTCTTCTCGACACCGAGGATCATTGCATCTTGCTCCCGAAGTGTCCCAATTTGGAAGTTCTTGAGGTAAAATTTCCTCTCCCTTTTTTTTATATACCGTCTCTGAGATGAAAATTTTATGTGCAGTTTGATATGCATATTGACCTTATTTCCTATTAGATGCGGATTGATTGTTTGATATCAGTTGCACATTACTGTTTACCATGTTATGAACTTTTAGTACGTGTTAGCATGATATACTGATTAACATCGTGTTTGGATTTGTGTTTTGATACTTTGATATTAGATAATGATCTGCGACTCGTAATAAAACACGTTATAGTAGTATTTGGTTGTGTTTTGGTTTTGATAAAATGTCTAGCTGTAAAAAAAATTCTTTGATTAAATGATATGAAAGATTGACATTTTTGTTAAAATAAAAACAGAATTGATTTGTAAAGTAGAAATAAAAAGTCTCAAATTAGATAATGAGAAACAGACTTTGTTTATCCAAACATTCAAATTGTGACTGCAAGTGGCAACCGAGTTTTGAAACATATGTTAGAAAAGTGACTTAAACTCCAAGGGGTGTTTGGTAAATTTGTTTTTTAGTTTTGGTATGTTTACTAATTTGATTCGGTTTAATTTGACAATTAGGTCATTGGTTTCCCATAAATAGGGATCAATGACATTAGTTTTCTTTGTACTTTGAAATTAGAATTGGGTATCTTTTGAATTAGAATTTTCTACTAATGTATTTAGATTTGATAATTTGAATAAAACTTACGCTTCGTTTATCAAGTTTGTTAGTTTGGTCTTTGAATTATCCTGGGTTTTAAAAAGCGTGATGCGCTCCGTTGCGATGAGTGTCAAAAAGCCGAGGCATGAGGCCCTGAGGCGAAAGCGCACGCATCACGTACTCGAGGCGACAATTAGATAAAAAAAAATATTTGTAAATTATATATAGTACACAAAACACATTAGTACCAAATTAATACCAAAAATGCCATGCATTGTCATAGTTTACGATTTCATATGGCTAACATACATAAATAGTAGAAAATGAAGATATACCTTAGTAAAGCCCATTAGTAGAAGCCCAATATCAAAAGTATAGCCCATTAAAAGAAGCCTAATATACATTAGTAAGTCAAATTTACCTTATAAGGTCCAAAGTACATGATGCGCCAAAAAGCGATGATGCCTCCGCTGATGTGTGCCTAATGCGTGCACCTCACCACGCATCCCGTGATCGCAACGCATTAGGGTGTCTGATGCAAAGTGCATCTGCCTTAGGCGCGCATCAGGCACGCTTTTTTAAACACAGGAATTACCAACAACATAAGTTCAAACACATATCCGTTTATTGTGTTTTGCTTGTGAACAGACCAGGAACGTAATTGGAGACAGGGGATTGGAAGTTCTTGCTCGTGTTTGCAAGCATTTAAAGCGGCTTAGAATAGAGCGAGGTGCTGATGAACAGGAATTGGAAGATGAAGAAGGCATAGTTTCTCAACTAGGTCTAACAGCCATAGCACAAGGCTGCATAGAGTTGGAATACATTGCTGTATATGTTTCTGATATCACAAACACAGCTCTAGAAATCATGGGTATGCACTTAAAAAACCTTTGTGATTTCCGTCTGGTCTTGCTAGATAAAGAAGAGATAATTACAGATTTACCCCTTGACAATGGGATCCGAGCTCTATTAAGTGGCTGCCAAAAGCTAAAAAGATTTGCTCTATATCTTCGACCAGGAGGGTTGACCGACGTTGGTTTGACTTATATTGGTCAAAATAGTCATAACATAAGATGGATGTTGTTAGGTTATCTTGGACAATCTGATGAAGGGCTTATAGGGTTCTCCCAAGGGTGTCCTAATCTACAAAAACTAGAAGTGAGGGGTTGCTGTTTTAGTGAACAAGCATTGGCTATTGCTGTTTTACATTTAAGGTCTTTAAGATACCTTTGGGTACAAGGGTATAGGGGGTCCTCTAATTATGGATTTGATCTATTAACAATGGTGCGCCCGTTTTGGAATATTGAAATTATTCCTTCTAGACGGGTCCCCCTTGGTGAAGATAGAGAGATCGAACATCCTGCTCATATTCTTGCATACTACTCTCTTGCAGGACCAAGAACTGATTTCCCACCTTCTGTTATCCCACTGAATGCAGTTATGGTTCTTGAAGAATAAGCATGTAGATATGTTTTCCACAAGTTTTGAATATTTTTTCCTCTTTTGTTGTTGTATAAGTTATTGGTTTTGTTGTATTTCCTACAAAGATGTTGATTGGCATGTAATAAGTGTTGGGCCAATAATGTTATAAACGCAAAGTTAGGGTACTTAGTATGTATTATGTTTATGTATTAATGTTAATTCTGTATAAACCCAATTAGTTTGTTGGGCTGGGTCATAGGATAACGGTATAAACCGTTTTAGAGGGTCATACCTTTTAGTATTATTGAATCGGTTTGTGCCTCTTCTGTATAAACCGTTGTGTTGGTTCCTTGGCACCGATTCAATTGGTATAAATAGGTCAAGTTCTGTAATCAATCAACAATCTGATATATGTTCAATCTATTAGTTATATATTCGATTACTTGTATATCAGTTTCTGCAATCTTTTGTTTACTTTTCTGTTACAAGTTTTCTGTCCCAAACACTCTTGTTCCATTCATACCGAAATCATGAAACCTTACAATCTAAGGAAAAAGACTTTATCGATGGCCACATGTTAACAGTGGTATCAGAGCTTCGGATTGGCAACAAAGAAGAAACTACAACAATCGATTAGATGACAACTTTGGGGTAGACTTGAAATCCCACAAATCCTTCTTTCTTTTCACCCATAGAGTAGGAGACGTGT
>BQNB010157829.1:2869-14043 GCA_026074375.1 Tanacetum coccineum
TTTTGGTACATTCAATTCTATACCCTAGGACCTCCTTTTATACACCAAGGAGTCCTACAAGGCTTACAATACTTTTCTAAGTTATCATGATCTTTTAAACAAATAACTTATACATATCTTTTACAAAAATAACTCAATACTTATCTTCGTAAGTATTCTTGTTCTCCAATCCTTTCTCTTGTCTTTATCCATTTGACAGTAGAAACTTTTCCAAGCAGTTGTAATCTTTCAGCAGTTTAAACCAGCAGCATTAACTTTTGAACTAGCAGCACTAACTAAGCACAAGCAGTAGTAAGTACTTAGAATATTTTCTTCATTCTTCATCAGCAGTACTAAGTTACACTAGCGATACTAACTTTATGCTAGCAGTTGTAACTTTACTCTAGCCGTACTGACATATACTAGCATTACTAACTTTTATACTAATAGTACTAATATATACTAATAGTAGTAACTAGCAGTAGTAACTTTATACTACCAGTACTAACTACTTAGCATAATTTTCATTAGTATCACCAATAGTATAAAGTATACCTGAGCAGTATTAACTCTAAGAATCATCTTGAAGTCTTTAAATCCCAATAGCAAAGCTTATAGCTGCCTCAACTAGTTAATGTCTATTTGCTGACTTTCTCTCTGAGATAGAACCAAAAAAGGTTTCTAAGGCACTAAAGTATACAGGATAGATTGATACAATGCAAGATGAGCTGAATCAATTCTATAGAAACAAAGTTTGGACTTTGGTTCCACTCCCATATGGAAAGATAGCCATAGGCTCCAAATGGGTGTTCAGGAACAAGAAGGATGAACATGGAATTGTCACTAAGAACAAAGCAAGACTGGTTGCACAACGTTATAGTCAAGAAGAAGGAATTGACTATGATGAAACCTTTGCACCAGTGGCAAGAATGGAAGCCATCGGGATTTTTATTGACTTTGCTACATACATTAACTTCACAGTTTTCCAAATGGATGTCAAAAGTGCCTTCATAAAAGGAAAGCTAAAAGAAGAAGTTTATGTGAAATAGCCTCTTGGCTTTGAAAGTAGTGAGTTCTAACTATGTCTAAAAGCTTGACAAAGCCCTTTATGGACTAAAACAAGCACCAAAGGCATGGTATGAAATTATATCCACTTTCCTTATTCAAAATAAGTTTGTCAGGGGAAGAATAGAAAACACATTGTTTATCTGTAGATCCAAAGGAGATGTAACTCCTTGTCTAAGTGTATGTGGATGACATCTGTTGCGGTTGTCGTATGGGACTTCTACAAGAAGTTTTACAACTCCCTAGGCAGTGTACCTAGCCGTTGTAGTGTAGTATAGGCAAGACTCAGGGGGTTGTTATCGTTCTCTAGGGGAATAGGTTGGGAAGGCTTGATCACGGTCTAACAAAATTCCAAGGGTTGAGAGAAGATTCTTTTTGTGTTTTTATGTTTATAGGAAAACAGGTAAATCATATATTTGAGAGATTGGTTGGTTTTAGCTATTAAACTAAATAATAAACTAAGCTACTAGTGATAACAATATAATAAAAGATTATGTTTATTTAATCATGTATTACTCCCTAGATTGCCTCTCCTAGTGTTGTTGCTTTGTCACACTTGTGATGATCTATGTAATTATTTCCTAAGTCATGAACGAATTACACAAACTCGCCGTCTATTTAATCTTCTGTTAAGGCAACATACAAGTTAGGTAGTATAAAGACTATTACAAGGCCCTTAAGAGTATATTAAATGTATTTGAAATATATTAAGAATGGATCAACCATATAAGGGGTAAGGTAGTATGAAGACTGTTACCTGATGGCATCCTTTCTACACAATCATGTTTTCCTAGACATATCAACAGCGATACAGACAAAAGCTGGTTTTCTAAGATCTAACATGCATATTCATCACAAGAAGCAACACCACTAAGATCTACATCCTAGGTTTCATACAATCATAAATAAACACAATAGAAGGTTTAGCCAAGCATATTAAAGGTAAAGCAAGAATAATAATAAATCAAACAACGCATAGACATATTAAATGATTAAGATAATCTTACTTGATTAAAACATGAGTTGAAGGAAGTAGAATAGGGTTTTGAGGCCCTAAAATCATCCCTAAGAGTTGCTAAACGAACTAAGGTTCTCTAAAGTTACACACTTAAAACCCTAAAAACAAATTTGTATTTATAGGAAAATCACTGCGACGGCGTCGCGTGTTAATCATGATGCCGTCATGAATAGAATATTCTAGATAATGGGCTGGGTCGTATAATTTGATGCCGTCTTGAGATGGGTTGTGACGGCGTCACGTGTAATCTGTGATGCCGTCTCCAACTTCTGAGTAGAAATTCTTGAGAGATGTTGGTGTAGGTTCATAGTCTTGTCCGTTTCTTCTCCAAATGAGCCCAAGTCACGTGTATTTCTTCCAAATGCCTTTCAAATGCAAAATACCTAAAAAGGAACGATTAAGTACCTATTTTGGGCATAAACACATAATATATAGGGTTAAACGAACCCTGAAAAAGTGTATAAAATGACACCTCATCAAATACCCCTACACTTGGGATTTGCTTATCCTCAAACAAATGGGCTTTTCTACCTAGACAATAGCAATACGAGGGTTATTTTACCTACTCTTTAAAAGTATTTTACAACACAACCTTCTATACCTTGTAATTAAAAGCACGGAATGTAAATACTAGCACCTCACATAAGTGTTTGGGATTCTCTCTTTCACTCGGGGTGTATAATAAATTATAACATAAAGGGGAAACGGAAAATCAACACTACTTACCTGTCATAACATATAAATTACCATAGGCTTGGTAAAGGATCAAACCTCAATCGCTAGGCGCAAGCATTATTCATTACTATCTAAGAGGTCTTTTTAAAGGTTTGTGGGGTGTAGGTGTAAGATAACATATAATGGAAACGGAAATGAATGGGATACATTTAGGTGGCTTTGGGTGAATTTGGAGTAGAAGGGTTAGCTAATTATTTACACGAATACACTTTGGTTTGGTTGCTAAGCCAAGACTCGGACAAAGATATACAAACTCTACACAACTCTACATCAATCTCTTTCTTTTTCTTTTCTATTTTTTATTAACATAATACATCATAACTTGGGGTTTATAACACGTACCTCTACACTTGAGCTTTTACATGCTTGATATTTACAATCTAACTAATAACCCAATTTGAGGTGGATCCAAATAACATGGAGATCATCTAACAAACGTATGGGGTATTGACTTAACTTTTCTTCCCCATTCTTCTGCGAAATAAATACTACCATGAATCCCAATCATCCCAAAACAATATTTACAAGGTTACGGACTTAGAAACCGTGTACTCAAATAATTAACTTGGGTTAAAACAATAATATACTAAAAGTGAGTACATACAGGGTAGGCTAAGGCGATTTGGGTGTAACTATTGGTTTAAGGGTGACAATGCTCTTCATTAATAGTCCGGCTTAACCAGAAAATTACGAGAACCGTGAAAAGGGATAGGCTTAGAGGGTTATACTAGGGGTATCCTGCACTAAAGGTGAGTGCATGGCAAGGGTGTGGGATAGTTATATGATCGGTGTGACCATCATAACAATTACAGGTTTAAAACATGGGTTAATCCTAATGCCTCTTATCAAGTAAATCCTAACACTTACTATGCGGTCTCAGGATGCATCATAAAAACAAGTTCTAGAATTTAATATACTACCGGTACACTCTCATAATCCTAAAGTAACCAATACCAATGTTCCAGAAAAGGCGACAAAACCACGCATACACATCCGTAACGACGGAATAGACACACATGATTGCTCACTCCTTAACTCGAACAAGCTAAAGGTATAATATCTAAGGGCGAACCTCACATTTTGGGGGTGGAATTTGAGGGTTTTTGTGCTAGTAATATAAATTCCTATCCATGAGACGCTATTAATACTTGGTTTTCGTCGGTATGTGTCATAATTTTTTTAAATTTGGGTCAAAATTACCTCTTATGCTATGTTTCGATATATTACCCATCATTTTAAGGACAAAGCAAATGGCAAATGAAAGAATAGTTTCTAAGGCTTATTTTCCCCTTACACTTAAGTTGAACATTGTCCCCAATGTTCTATAAAGGTACCTGTAAAAACAAATTAAAGGGAAAAGAAAACAAGGAAAAGAAACTAGTACTCCCCTGGTTTGCTCAATAATAGAGAAGAAACATGCGATAACTGGTTAAATCGTCATCCAAGAATTATCCAATGAAACTTCCTAAGAACTTCCAAGCTTCTTCTCATCAAATATAACCTGTAATCAAAGACAAAGACAACTATACCAAGCATAAAATGTGTGATATACAAATATACAATATGAATTTAGGGTTTGACTCGATAAAGCAGTAAAGATAGGATGAGAGAATTGTCAAACTCATTGGTTTTGCAGGTTTATAACAGAGGAGTACATATTTCAAATGTTATGCAAGTTTTATTTTCAAAAATAATTAAAAACTTTAAGTTTTCTGGACCTGAGCGTTTGACGCCGTTAGGAAAATCCTGACCCCGTCACAGGTGTCGTGGTGACGGCGTCGCGTGTAAATCGTGACGCCGTCTCCATGTTCTGTGAAAATGAAAATTTTATTTTTGATGAAAAATTTCCTGCACTTGATTCCATAAGTTAATTCCTGTACAAATAGCTGCATAAAACCTGAGATTTAACAATTCAATCATATGACTCGAAACTGACGCGAATTAATCTAGACAATTCATTTAACATGTTTGAATTTGGCTCATAAGCCGGATAAATTCCCCTACACTTATTATTTGCAAAATACCTTTGATTGAAATTAAGACGAAGTTAAAGACAAACAAAGAATGTTCACAAGATAGTTCAAACATAATAAAACAAACTATGAAGAATTAAAACACACATGACACTCCTAATTTGCAGGAAAAGTAAATTGGGTTGCCTCCCAAAAAGCGCTTTTCTTTATTAACGAGTCTTGTAGCTAGACTCGAAGTCCTTTTACTCCTTAAGCTTGATGATACTTATGTGGTTAGTTTTGAGTTTTTCAATTATTTCCCTATCTCTTTTATAAGTGCATCCAAGGTCCATGCAAGCTTTGTAATACCTCTTTTTTCAAGGACATGCTTAAACCCCTTTTTTAACCTTCAAGTTTTCCACAAAGAATGCCTCAAACTTATCCTTTTCTAAGGAGGACACTAGGTCTACAAATTCTTTGTCCCTTTGGGGCAGTTCTAAACACGATATCATCACCCATTGGGAAAAACGCCTAATTAATCCTAAAGATTCATCCATACGGTTAAGATGTATGCGCAAAAGGTTATCCCAAGACTACTTCACTTAACCCACTATCAATGATGCTGCCCAAATATTCTAAAATCATAAAGTCCACAACATAAACGAAGCACCCGATAAATATATGCACATTTTTAGCTATTTCAACAAAGTTGCAAAACTTATATGGTTGGTATGGGTTTCTACGTGCTTGAAAGGATTTTTCTCTTATTTTGTTGTGGTGAGCATGAGACATGATGTTGACAGGAGATTGTAGATCAATGTATGCATGGCCCGTGTAAACGGTGCTGATTACACAAGGAATCTTTAAACTCCAGGGGTCGCCTTTCCTAATCTTGGGTTCTAGGGTCGAGAAAGGGGGTTGAGGTTCTCCTAATAATTCCTTATGGTAAGCTAGCTCTTTCTCAGTAGGGAACCAATCCTTAAACAATTCTTCCTCAAAATTGTTTCTTTGTTGCGTTCTTAATTCAAGTTCCTTCATTCTTTCCTCAGGGCAGAAGATTTCAGAGTCGGAAGATTGGTTGGTTAATTCGTTCATGGTTTTGAAGAGGAGAGAATCAATGGTTTGCCTCATTTGTAAAAGCTTGTTTATTCGGGCCGTAAACTTAGCGTGAGTAGTGACAGGTGGTTCCTGAGGAGAGGATCCTAAGGTCGATGATGGCTTCGCATTCTCCATAGTGAAGAGTGGAATAGTCAATGGAAGTTACGAACAAACACACAAAGAAAAGATAGAATATGAGAAAGCTAATATGCGGAAATTAATTCTTACTTGAAAGGATTCAAGCAAGTAAAACTAAGCTAAACTATGATCAATACCTAACTATTCCCCAGGCGGCGGCGCCAAAAACTTGATGCGGTCGTTGTTAGACTTCTACACGAAGTTTTACAACTCCCTAGGCAGAGCACCTAATCGTTGTAGTAGTAGTATAGGCAAGACTCAGGGGGTTGTTATCGTTCACTCGGGGAATAGGTTGGGAAGGCTTGATCATGGTCTAACAGAATTCTAAGGGTTGAGGGAAGATTATTTTTGTATTTTTATATTTTATGGAAAGCAAGTAAATCATATAATTGGAGAGGTGGTTGGTTTTAGCTATTAAACTAAATATTAATCTATGCTACTGGTGATAACAATATAATAAAAGATTGTGTTTAGTAAATCATTGAATTACTCCCTAGATTGCTTCTGCTAGTGTTTGTGCTTTGTCACATTTGTGATGATCTGTGTAATTATTTACTAAGTCATGAACGAATTACACGAACCCGCCGTCTACTTAGTATTCTGTTAAAGCAACGCACAAGTAAGGTAGTATGAAGACTATTACAAGGCCCCTAAGGGTATACTAAGTGCATGTGAAAATATATTAGAGTGGATCAACCATATTAGGGGGGCAAGGTAGTATGAAGATTGTTTTACCCGATGGTATCATTGTCTACACATATGTTTTCCTAGAAACATATCAACAGCGATACAGACAAAGCTGTTTTCTAAGACCATGACATGCACTCCCACACAAGAAAGCAACACCACTAAGATCTACATTCTAGGTTTCATACAATCATAAATAAATACAATAGGAGGTTTAGCCAAGCATGTTATAGATAAAGCAAGAACATAGATGAATTCCCCCCAAAAAAAAAAAAAACAAACACATAGACATATTGAATGATTAAATAAGACCTTACTGATTAAAACATGCGTTGGAGGAAGTACAATAGGGTTTAGGCCCTAAAATCGTCCCTAACAGCTGCTAAACGAACTAGGGTTCGTACCCTCTTTTTATTCTAAAGTTACACACTCAAAACCCTAAATTTGGGTTTGTATATATAGGAAAAACGTTGTGACGGCATCGCGTTTTAGTTGTGACGCCATCTTGAAAGAGAATATTCTAGATAATGGGTTGGGTCGTGATCTCTGACATCATCGTGGAATGTGTGACGCCGTCGTAGAATGCGTTGTGACGGCGTCACGTAGAAATTGTGACGCCTTCTCCAGCTGCTGAGAACATAATCTTGAGAAATGTTGGTGTAGGTCTGTAGTCCTTGTCTGTTTCTCTCTTAAAGAGCCCAAGTCAACGTGGAAATTCCTGCCAAATTCCTTCAAAATGCAAAATACCTTAAAATGAACCATTAAGTACCTATTTTAGGCATAAACACATGATTTAAGGGGTTAAACGACCTCGAAAAAGTGTATAAAATGACACCTCATCAACGCATTATACTCCAAAGTACCCGCAACAATTTTTCTTTGTGCGCCTGCACTTCTATCGAGTGAAGAATAAATGAAGACTTAAATGCTACTGCATTAATACCCTAAGTACGCCACACAAATTCTCTTATGCGCCGCACTTCTTCACTAAACATTTAATTCCCTCGCATTTAATCACCAAGTACGCCGCAAAAATATCTTTGTGCGCCGCACTTTCACCCCTCACACAGCCTATAAATAGGGACGAATTTCAAGCAAATTCATTCATCCCTTTTTCATTCTTCTTATAACAATCTTACACACACCTCTTCCCCTATAACCCCTTTCCAAACATCCACAAAACATAAAACACCATACCCTCTTGGAGAAATCAAGATCAAACAATCAAGAACGAAGAAGATCATCATACTAGTTTAGTGAAATAATGAAGTTTATTGTTGAATCAAGCTATGTTATGAACCACTTAGCCATGAGAGGCTAAATCTCTCATGATTACTCAGTGATGTTATGATAATGAATAAGTGTTTGGTATGATCATGATCTCTTTAATCTCAAGCTTATGTTGCAATCCTGTTATATCCTATCTTATCGGTTTTTGCTTATCAACTTAGATTATATAATCATATCGGTATAGGTCAAAAGACCCGTTATGATCTATGTGGTTTTAAAGATTTGTCTATGATCTTTATCGTCTGTGTCGAGAAACTACTATTGTAAATTGTGAACAAAATAAAGCTTCGTATATAAAAGTAACTAACTATTTGATTGACACATTTGGTCAAGTCCTACTAAATATAAGTCATGAGTAATTAATTTAAGTTTGTGAAACGTTTTCTAACAATAAATCCTTTTTGGTAATTTAAAGGTTCCATTTTCCCAAGATTCATTTCCAACACTTAAGAATATTTACAAAACTATCCGAGTAGTCATTCTATAATAATCCCCGAGACAAGTTATTTACAAAATTGGTTAAAAGTATGTTTTTCTGATTTTCAGAATACTACTCAAATCTTGGACAACCTTGTCTTACCTAAAAAGATTATACTACATACGAGGGTTATACTTTTACCCGGTGATCCCTTATAATAAAATTGATATTTTCAATCATTATAAATTTAAAGCTTTTGAAACACATCAAGTGGGTATTACAAGATTCGTCTTAGACCTGGTGATGAATGGAAAACTGCCTTCAAGATGTGTGAAGGGTTGTTTGAGTGGTTAGTGATGCCTTTTGGTTTATCAAATGCACCTAGCACATTTATGTGTGTGATGAATCAGTTACTTAGACCTTTTATTGGGAAGTTTGTGGTTGTTTATTTTGATGACATTCTCATTTATAGTGCTTCTTTCAGTGAGCATGTTAGCCATGTGAGGCAGATCTTGACTTTACTTCGCAAGGATAGTTTTTATGCAGCCATGAATAAATGTGTCTTCATGACCCCTAAGGTTTTGTTTTTGGGGTATGTTGTTTCTGTGAAGGAATACAGGTGGACCAAGAGTCTAAGGAAGAAGCTATTCAGGAGTGACCAACTCAACAACCATTTACTAAAGTTAAGAGTTTTTAATGGGCATGCTTCTTTTATAGGCGGTCCATCTAGAATTTAAGTTCATTATGCACTTTTGACAGATTACATGAAGGGAAAGTCATTTGTGTGGACGGAGGAGGCAGAGTCAGCTTTTCAGGTTGTCAAAGAAAAGCTTACTACAACACCAATTCTGGTATTGCCTGAATTTTCTAAAGTTTTTGAACTTCATATGGATGCCTCAAAGGGTGTAATTGGGGGTGTTCTCAGTCAAGGTGGTTGGCCTGTTGCCTATTTTAGTGAGAAATTGACGGAGCCGAAGTCTAGGTACACTACTTATGACCTAGAATTTTATGCGTGGGTCCAAGCTGTAAAGCATTGGCGCCACTATCTATTTCACAAGGAGTTTGTTTTGTTCACTGACCATGATTCTTTAAGACATATTCGCACTCAAGATAAGTGTCACTAACTGGGCATTGGATGGCATTTCTTGGAGAAGTTTTACTTTATGTCAACACAAGACTGGTATTTTCCAACCAGACAGCTGATGCCTTAAGTAGGAGGAGTAATCTTCTTTGTTTCTATGCAAGTTGATGTGCCAGGTTGCCATTTATATGTGAGCAGTTACTTGGGACCCATACTTTTCTATTTGTTTGCATGGTGTGCAATCAGGGCAAAAACCATATTTTAATATTCATGATGGTTTTCTTTTCAAAGGGATTCAATTATGTATTCATGATACTAGTCTTATCTTGAAAATTATTAAGGAGTTACATGGTGAAGGGCATGTTAGTCGTGATCGCACTTTACAGTTGGTGCAAGCTTCTTATTTCTGGCCCACTATGAGGAAAGAAGTGGATCGTTTTATTCAAGAGTTGCGTATATGTTCTAGTTTTTAAGGGGACAAGGATTTTATAAAAAATAAATTAATTTTTTTTTTACTAATTCAGGTCATTATAAGCCTTTTTCATGTCCTATCAGCCAGGGGTTGATATCAACATGGATTTTGTGTTAGGGTTACCTCGTACTCAAAGGGGTAATGATTCAATCTTTGTTGTTGTTGATCGTTTTTCTAAGATGGTGCATTTTATTCCTTCCAATAGACTACGATCATAAATGTGGCCTAACTTTCTTAGGATGATATCGTTTTTACATGGTTTAGCTTCTCTATGTGTTTCTGATTGAGCATCTCGGTTTCTAGTCACTTTGGCGTAGTTAGTGAAGAATGTGAACACGCAACTCAATTTAGTATGCTTATCACCTACACAACTCTGGGAAAACTGAAGTCGATAACCGATCACATGGTAAACTATTAAGGTGTTTGGTGGGTGAATGATGTAAGGTATGGATCAGAAGTATTCAAGCTGAGTTTTGAAAAAGTTTAAAACTTTTAACCAACAACACACAAATAAGCAAGCCATGGCTTTTTTTTCATAAAAAACACCACGAAATAAGCTATGAATAAGCTGTAAATAAGCTATCAACACGTGACAATAAAACACGAATACATCTCGTGACGGACAACTTATAAAATAATCGGAATAAGCCACGAATAAACAAACATAAACACAAATGTGATAGATTTGAGACATGGGATGACACAATTAAACCGACCCGACCCAAGAATAAAACCAAGGCTCGTGATACCAATTGAAATTTTTAAAGAATCATAAATCCGATGGTCGGGGAGACCCAAACCACGTAATAGTCATGTTAGATGTATCATTTCATCACCTCAAACACAAAATAAAAGAAAGATTTTAGAGAGAGAGAGAGGTTTTAGAAAGAGAAAGAACTAGAGAGAGATAAAAAGAGAAAAATGGTTACTAGCACATTGAAAGAAAAATGAGAAGCAACACCCTCTCCATACTTGGAGAGGGCTTTTTATAGTTACAAGAGATAAAACCCTTCTTGGGTTGTTGGGCTTGACTTTGGGCTGGACCTATTACTAATGGACTTAAGCCCGACACCTAGGCCCAATTAGCTTAGATAAATTCCCGTAAACTAAGTTTTCTTATACAAGGCTCAGGAATATTTAATGACCATCACTATCATAAAAACATGGCTAACAATCTCCCCCTAAGGGGTGGTCATTCAATTGTGGATCCTTCTTGTGACGTCTTGAGTCTTGGAGCCTTG
>BQNB010157830.1:0-15104 GCA_026074375.1 Tanacetum coccineum
CACATAGTATTCATAGTCATTGTCTCTCATATAGTTGATTTGGATTTATTCAAGTTAGCTATTGTCCTACAAAAGGCTAAACAGATCCAAGACTTTGGACCTACATTTAATGCATCGAATAAGTATAGCATGAGCCTATGTGTTAAGACTAAAGGTAATTGCCAAATCCTTTAAAGTGATCTTGGAAGGGAAAGTATCAGTTGTTCGTGTAAAGGAAGTCACTAGGTGGGTTCCTGAATTTAGGGAAGACGATATTGCTCAATCTGAGGAAGGTAGTGACAACAACTCGGTTGGTATTCACAATTAGGAGGAAGAAAATGTCGATGAGGTGATTCTAAATTCTTTCCAAAGTATTGTTAATGAATATAATGTTATGGAGAACTCTCCTGATGGTGTGGAGAAATCTTCTGGGAAAATAGAGAACTCTCTTGATCACGTGGAGAACTATGATGTTTACGTGGAGAACTCTCCAGAGATCTCTCCTAAGCAATTAGAAAACTCTCCTGTTCCGTGGAAAACTCTCCTGTTCACGTGGAGAACTATCTTGTTCACGTAGAGAACTCTCCTAAGAAAATGAAGAACTTTCCTGATCACGTGGAGAACTCTTTTATTCACGTGGAGAACTCTCTTGATCTATTCGGGGACCCTTTTGGTTTAGAGAAACTTATTCTTGAATTAGAAAAAAAACGTACCAATGTAGAACAAACGGCAAGTGGTAGCGATCCATTATTCCCATCGAGGTTTACCCCATGGAACTCAAACCAATAAGGAAATAAAGTTGCAAAAAATGTTGCTCATGAAGGTATCTCCTCTCTTGGCACCGTAAAAAGTGTACCTAAGAACATGTCTCCTAGTGGTTCCAAACATAACCACGTGGACTCTTTAGCTCCATCTCCAAAACCAATTAATGATTTTTTTTGTCCTTGAACGCTTCCAAGAGTTTATTAGCATTGGTCAAGCAATAGGTATTGGTATGAAAGGCTGTGAAAAGATTATAGAAGAATTATCATTAGCATGGGAGATCATAATAATTTTAATGTCTATCTATTAACATTAAAGGGCTGGGTGGAAAGGAGAAAAAACAATGGGTGAAAACGCTTTGCCATTCTAATCAAGTAAATTTTTTATCTCTTCAAGAGACTAAGATGGTATCTTTTGATATTTTTGTGGTGAAAACTTTTTGGGGTAACATGCTTTTTGATTTTGCTACTAGCTCAACGCGTGGTAGATCAAGTGATATCTTATGTGTTGGTAAAACCGTGATTTCACACAAGTGGAGAATTTTATTCGTTACGATCTTGCTTTGTGTGTTAAGGTAAGTGGTTTGGCTACATAATTCAGTTAATTGGCATGTCGGTTTATTTCCCAAGCATAGCCCAGTAAAAAGACCACTTTGGCTTACATGATAGGGATAATTAATTGTTGGCATGGTGAGATTGTTATTATGGGAGACTTTAATGAAGTGCGTTTTGCCTCGGAATGATATGGCTCTACTTTCTAAGCTTCGTATGCGTCTGAATTCAATTCGATCATTACTAACTCTTACTTGATTGATGTTCCTCTAGGTGGGTATTCTTTTGCGTTGGTCTAGATAAATAAAAAAACAAAAAAAAAAAAAAAAAAAAACCCCCCATTGCCGTAAGATGAGTAAGCCTAAGAAAAAAATCCGGTTTTTGTTTTGATAGGCTTTTAGATCTTTTTTCCAACTTGGTAGGGTTTGATTCTTTCATCGACTATTTTGGATCATTTAACCGATTATTCTTAAGGAATCTCACATGGATTATGGTCTTACCCCTTTTTGTTTATTTCATTCTTGGATTTTGGAACAAGACTTCGCCTCTGTTGTAGAAGATTCTTGGAATAATGATGGGGTTCATGCTTCATACGCATGATTTTGCTTAATATATAAACTAAAAGAGGCTTTGAAAAAACTCTAAAAAATGTAGAGTATTCAATAGAAGAGTGTCAGGAGCACGATCGTAAACTTCTCAGCATTCTATTTACTTTGAGATTGACTGCATCTTGACAAAGGAGAGGGTCTTACTGACGACTTGCAATTCGTGCAGAAAAACACTTTTCGGTGAGTTTTGGTGTCTATCGATTGTAGATATCTGCTGATTTGGCTCAAAAAGCTAACGTTAAATGGGCCATTGAGGGGGACGATAATTTTAAGTTCTTTCACAGTATTGTTAACAAGAAAATACGTCGCAAGCCATCAAAGGCATTCTTGTAGATGGCGAGTGGATTGATAATCCTGGTCGTGTTAAAAGAGATTTCTACAACCATTTTACGACTAGATTCTCTGCTCCTGATTGGTCTCGTGTCCCTATGGAAGTGCTTTCACTAGACGTATTGGGTGTGATTCTGTATCATGATTTGGAAGGGGGTATTTCTAATGATGAAATAAAAAAGGCGGTTTGGGATTGTGGATCTGACAAATCTTCAGGTCCTAATGGATTTACATTTGAGTTTTTAAAAAATTATGGCCCCTAGTTAGTGAAGACGTGTCAAATGCAGTGAAGGAGTTCTTCAACTCGAGTATTTTCCCCAATGGCTGTAATCCCTCATTTATTACTTTAATCCCAAAGGTATTAGATGCTAAACACCTTAGTAATTTCCGTCCTATTAGTCTTATTGGGTGTCAATCTAAAATTATTGGCAAAATTTTAGCTAATCGTCTTAGCCTTGTGATAGACGAGCTTATTAGCCATGAGCAGTCTATCTTCATTAAAGGTAGATAGATTCTTGACGGGCCTCTTATTCTTAACGAGATTGTTTCTTGGTGTAAATCAAGGAAGGAGCAAGCTATTTTGTTTAGAGTTGATTTCCAAAAGGCGTTTGATTCGGTTAGATGGGATCATCTAGATGATATCCTTGGTAAATTTGGCTTTGGTAGTAAATGGAGAGAGTTGATTCGTGGTTGCCTTCATTCTTCAAAAGCTTTGGTCTTGGTTAATGGTTCGCCAACTGACGAATTCTTATTTCATAGAGGTTTACGACAAGGAGATCCTCTTTCCTTATTTTTATTCATCCTTGTTGTAACATTTCTCATTTTCGTGTCATTGTACGACTATATTAATGATCACTATTTATTTTAGTCCGATACGCGCTTACTTTTAAATGTTTACTTTTAAAGCTAAACCGCGTAGACTAGAATACATCATGAATGTATACGGTCACAAAATAAATTAAGGGTTACATAAACCAGTAGAAATGATTATTTTGAGGGATAAATTATGTACTTTGGTATTTTATTTTATATTGTCCACGTTAAAGGGTAGTTTCGCGAGAAAATACATTAGGACGCACCCCGGAAATACCTAGACTTACCTAGACTCAAACCAATACCCACTTTGAAAACCTAAAGTCGAAATTTAATCAAGTATTGTACTTGTATCACCTTAATGTCGAATGTAGGCATATAAACTCACAAAAATCGTCCTTGGTGAATTACTTACTAGCAAATCTTACTAATGATCCTAAATGGTACATGTACAAACTCTAGGTAATTAATTTTGTGTCCTAATGGTCCCCTAATAATCTTGGCACATTGGGTAATAACCCATTTCTTTGTTTTGGACCTCCTTGTGCCGCGACTAGCAAGAAAAGAACACAAAAATCAAAAGGGCACCATATCCTAGCAAATCTTGTACATCGCATAGGTCATTAAAAACTGGTACTTATGATTGTTTAGCAATAACCATGTGGAGCATTAAATAATCCCTCAAAACCGCCCCCTAGGGCACGACTCGGTTTGGGTGTGGACTAGGAAAGCTAACTAAGCTCATTCCCTATAAATACACACTCACAACTACACTTAATACATTTTCCAAACTCTAAACACTCCTCTCTTTGTGTTCGGGTCTCAAACCGCCAACCAACATCCACAAGGAGGTATACGCGTACGGGTTAAGCAATTTACACGTCCACTCTTTGAACCTCTCGAGCTATAGGACCTTTGTTTTGGGGTATATAAAAAGGGGGGGGTTTTTGTCACACAACTTATTTCATTTGTATTTTACGTATTAGTTATTGAAAATACTAGCTTGGAGTCAAGTGAATGTGTTACGGTTTATACTGCTCGAATACATGCATTGATAAGTAAAGTGAACGTATTATGAGCTCATTGGCTTCGTTATTTACTTATGTGGTGATGAAGTAAAAGCTAACAGAACCACGACCCTTGATATACAAATGGATCCCGACATAGGAAATAAGCCTTGTTGCCGAAAATATAAGGAATCTTTAACGTAAACTTTTAATGAAAAGTATCAATCGGCTTGGTGCGTGTTACAAGGTTATTAAACGATTTGCATGTTAGGGGTCGCGATTAGAAAAGGGGTAAACACATTCACTCTTTGGTGCTAGACGCGTTAACGGAAACATATATCACACTAATAAAATTTGGACTTAGTGGACTACGCCGACCCATTCTTCGTGAAGCCCACAAGGCCCATACGGCACGAATAAGCTTGGAGGCCTTATTCACGCGCTTAAACGACTTATAAGATTAATTACAAGTCTAAGATAATTTGGGTCACTATAAGAGCAAGCGAACATAGGGACCCTCGTGGTTGCTATCAAGCCCAACAGGCCCAATAGTGGGGCCCGTAAGTGACAATAAGCTCAACGAGCTTATCATAAGTCCTACGAGCTTATTGAGATGTCAAAAGGGCTTATCGAACTCATCATGGACCCCTAGGTGTCTTCGGATTAAAGTTATTGGGCTAGCCGGCCCAATAAACTCGAATAAGCTCGAATAGACTCGAATAAGCTCGAACGAGCTTATCTTTCAGCTAAACAGCTTATAAGCTTCCTAATGGTCCTAGAAGGGGCATTGGACCCGAAGAAAACAAACTCAAACCCTTGAAACCCATATCAGGCCCAAACCGGCCCAATGAAAACACTTATTAGCTTATTTCCAATAAGCTGAAAACGAAACAGAATAGTGTTGATGACAAATGTTGGAAATAAGCTAAATGCTTAAGAAAACCTTAAGACCTATTCGGTTAAGCTATTGGGCCGTAAGCCCAATAAGCTCGAATAAGCTTCGTTAAGCTCTCCGAGTTATTGTAAGCTTAAAAGCACCCAATAAGAGCTTATTAACTAAATTTGGCACTTTTTAATCAAAAAATAGATCGTTTGAACCTAAACGGACCTTAAAGCGGGCCCAACAAGGCCCCGTTTATGCCAAATTAAAGATCGGTAAGCTTATATTTAAGGACGAAACAATTTTTTATATTAAACGAGCTTGACCAAGGAAATGCCACTCGTGGATTATTCGGAGTTAAAATGAATTTTTCACAGACGAGGGACTAAGAAGGTAATTTCAAAACAAGAGAGGGGGTTTGGGTTGTCACTTCTCGAATTCTAAATAACCCCAAGGGGGACTATTCTTGCAATATTCTGAAACTTAAGGATAGAAGTGTAACTATAAAAACCTAAACTATCATTTTGTAAACCTAAGGGACTAATTGTGTCATTTCCGAAACTAAAAGGTTTAAAATATAAAAGCATATATTTATAAACCTAGGGACTAAAGTGGAATAACTAAGAACTTAAGGGTATGTTAGAACAAAAGTGAAATGGATGAAACACTTAACACGTCGGTCGAACACTAAGATGTTCGGACATCGAACGGCTCTAATAACGAGTTAATAAATAATGTATATTTATTAATAATGATTTCACGTTTATCGAGAACCATCGAAATTATAAATGCACTAACCTTGTGCAACATCGCACAAGTGATAACGGTATATATAAATTTAAAATGGAATTTAGTTATACAATGAGTCGTTAGTTTAAATGTGTAAACTAAGACTTGACCGTACTTACTTAGGTACTTAACGGTGTGATCCACTACCTACTTGGATACTTGTTATCATTCAGGGAACTACCGGCTAAGGTGAGTTCATAGCCCCATGCTTTACAATTATTTAAATGATTTACATCCTTGGGGTGATAACATGCTTTGTTTTACAAACTGGACGCAAGTGTACATTTTATGCCATGATTACGTGTTTGCCTAAGTTACCATAACCCCTTTTATGTCCATGATCATGAATGTTAATTCGCATAGATTGTGAGTGGGATTTACATTGTGTGGGCGCGATTGTTATGGATAGACTATATTAGGGATTGACGATCCGTTCGGGTTGATTAGATTTACTGGGAACGAACGCATACCATGTCGAATCTGGGATGTTGCAGGGTTAGCACATCATTCACGGACACCTGTTGGCAAATTTATATTTGCATTCATACATGTCTAGCTTCGGTGTCATGAGCTTAGGAAACGTAATTACTTTTTATGATGTTTGCATTTGTTGCTTAATCATGCACTGGGAAATCTTGCGGTCCTACAATTGATTTACATAAACCTATGAATTCACCAACTTTATGTTGACGTTTTAAGCATGTTTTTCAGGTCAATAAGGCACGAGGTGCGATGATACATTGGGAGTAGAAATGAAGTTTCCAACCCTTAAGATTTGGGTCTTATTACATTTTAGGGACAATTGTTATAAACCGGAATCTTTTTATATTTTGTTGAACTATTGAGCATGAGTCTTATGTAACATCAAGTATTTTGTTAATCAGATGTATCTTTTCAAACGACACGTTTAGTAGTCGTTATCAGATCTTGTGCTATTGACCCAATAATGTAACGCCTCGAATATTCAACATTCCGCTGCATACTCAGATTTGAGGGTGTTACACTTGTCATATAGAGTCTTCATGTGGCATTTCAACGGGTTATTGATAGAGGTATGTTTGCTCCTATTCTTGTTGGTAAAAATGATTTGATTCCAATCTCGTGCCTATTTTATGCTGATGATGCTATGTTCATTGGTAAGTGGTCTAGTTCTAATGTAAATGTGTTGATGATGATGTTGCATTGGTTCTTTCTTGTGTCCGGTTTGAAAGTTAACGTGCACAAAAGTAGTCTTTATGGTTTGGGTGTTCATTCTTCTGAGATTCAAAGTATGGCTAATAGCTTTGGTTGTTTGGCAAATAGTCTCTTGTTTACGTATCTCGGTGTGAAAGTGGCTGCTAATATGACGCGTGTCAATTCATGGAATGAGGTTATTGAAAATGTTACATGCAAGCTTTCCAAATGGAAAGCTCAATCCTTATCGGTGAGAGGTAGACTTACCCTTTTAAAATCGGTTTTAGGATCCCTCCCTACGTATTATATGTCGTTGTTTAAAGCCCTAGACGGAGTCCTATCTCATCTTGAACGGTTGCGTAATTCTTTCTTCTTGGGGGCGGAAATGGATGAGCATAAAATGACTTGGGTTTGTTGGCGTAAAGTTATGGCCCAAAAGCAATATGGCGGTTAGGGGTTAGTAGTTTGTATGCTCTTAACCGTGCTTTGTTGTTTAAATGGATTTGGCGTTTTTTGTCTTCTCAATCAGGTCTCTGGCTTAACGTCATCAAAGCTACTCATGGTTCTAATGGCTCTCTTGATCAGTCTCCCCTGACATGTACCAGTTGTTCTATTTGGATCACGATTCATAAAGCAGTTGCTAATCTTAAATCTAAAGGCGTTGATCTTTTGGGGTTTTGCAAAAAAGTGATTGGTAATGGTAATAATTCTAACTTTTGGTACGACAAGTGGTTGGGTGGCGATTGCTTCAAAGTGAGATTTAACAGGTGATTTAACTTGGATCTTAAAAAGGATGCATCAGTTGCGCAAAAGTTCCAAAATCCAGACTTATGCGGTTTCTTTTTTCAGACGTCCTAGAGGTGGTATTGAAGAGTCTCAATTCTAGGAGCTCTCTTCCTTGCTTTCTTCTGTTGTTCTATCTTCTTCCAGTGATCGTTGGTCTTGGACGTTGAACGGTCATGGTGATTTTTTGATTAAATCGGCTAGGGAAGAGATAGATAAGCATTTGCTCGTTACCTCTTCATCCTCTACGAGATGGTCCAAATTTCTCCCTATAAAGCTTAATGTTTTTGCTTGGCGTATGTTTCTTGATAAGCTCCCTACAAGGATTAATCTTTCTAACAGAGGATTGGACGTTCCTTGTGTGTTGTGCCCGAATTGTGGGAATGCAGTGGAATCTCAGAATCATCTCTTCTTTGGTTTTTCAATGGCTTTGGATTTGTTTCGGTTGCTTGGTCGATGGTGGAATATCAATATCATTAATTTGATAGATCCATTTTCCCGTGAATCGTGGTTTAATGGGATTCGGCTCAACAGCCTCCAAAAGTTTGCTTTAGAAGCCTCGTTCTTCTCCATGTGGTGGCATATATGGAAGTACATAAATACGGTTGTGTTCTCTTTAAAGAAGCCTCTAAAAGGATTGATTTTTGATAACATTGTTTCTCAAACTTAGCTTTGGGTAACAATAGATGTAAGGAGTTTAATGTTAATTGGGTTGCGTGGTTAAATATCCCGTCAACCGCCATATCTTCTATGTAATCTTTTTTCTAGTCTAGCTTCTTGCTAGCTTTTTATAATAAAATTCTGCCGTTTAAAAAAAATAGATTCCACAAACTATAAATACATCTAATACTTAATTATCATTAAAAAAGAGTGTCAACAACCATATACTAGTAATAAACAACAAATAACTTTAACCAAACGCTACATCATGCATTCAAATTTGTATTCACATAATTAATATGTATTTCTAGTTTTCTCGCAACTTTTATTAACAATTTCCTTAACTAGAGTTGGTTCAAAAATATAATTTTGATACACTATCTAATCCTTTTAATTTATGAAGGAGAGTTATATTGGATATTAAAAAAAATGTTGGATACTATGGGACTCATCTTCACCATTCATTTAAAAAGAAATCAATGATTGAGATTAAAATGATTTTATTATTTCACCTATTTTTTAAAATTTAATTATCTCTTAAACCGTTAATCATTAAGGGAAAAAAATATATACCATCACGATGAACATTTAATTATCTTTCCATAGATATCCACTTTGATATACTTTCGACAAATATTTTTTTTTGTTTTTTACACTTTTTTTTTCACGTTTTTTTCGTTGTTGAAACTTGCATTAAAATATCATATATGATTAAACACTAATTTGAATATTCGTATAAAATCATATATGATATAACACTACCATCGAATTACATGCGATTGCATTAAACTTAAATATCATATATGATTTAACACTAATATCATATATGTTTTTATAATATGTAATTTATCAGTAATAACTGAAACCGAAATTAAAAAAAAATAAATTAAATTTTTATTATTATTATTGCTCGTAAACTGAAACCGAAAAAAAAAAATTTAAAATTTTTAAAATTTTGTTTATTTGTTATTGCTCATAAACTGAAACCGAAATAAGAAAAAAAAAATTTAAATTTTTTTTAATTTTCTTTTTAAAATTGCTTCGTATTTTTTATTTATTATTGCTCGTAAACTGAAACCGAAATAAAAAAATTAAAATTTTTTTTAAAGATTTTTTTTATTATTGCTCGTAAACTGAAACCGAAATAAAAAAAATTAAATTTTTTTAAAATTCTTTTTATAAAAGGAAAATTAATTTTTTTTTTCTTTAAATTGCTTCGTATAAATTTTTTTTATTGCTCGTAAACTGAAACCGAAATAAAAAAAATTTAGAAAAAAAAAATTAAAAATAAAAAAATTAATTTTTTTTAAAAATAAATAAATAATAATAATATAATATAATAATAATAATAATAATAATAATAATAATAATATAAAGAAAGAATTGCAAAAAAAATGGTCTTGTTTGTGGTTTGGCAAAAATGCGAGGGTTTTTTAGTCATTTCAATTCGGCCAGAAATTCAAACCAATCCATAAGGGAAACCAAACCTTCAAAAATAAGACGTTTTTTGCAATTTTCGCAATTGGACAGACAAATCTGCAATTTGGCAAACTAAATGGGCCATTTTTGCAATTTACTCTACTAGATAATAAACAACAAAAGAACTTTACATCAAACGCATTCAAAGAGTGTGAACAACTATATGCATTCAAATTTGTATTCACATAATTAAATATGTATTTCTAGTTTTCTCGCAACTTTTATTAACAATTTCCTTAACTAGAGTTGGTTCAAAAATATAATTTTGATACACTATCTAATCCTTTTAATTTATGAAGGAGAGTTATATTGGATATAAAAAAAATGTTGGATACCAAGGGACTTATCTCCACCATCCATTTAAAAAGAAATCAATGATTGAGATTAAAAAGATTTTATTATTTTGACCTATTTTTTAAATTTTAAATATCTCTTAAACCGGTTAATCATTAAACGGAAAAAAATATTTACCATCACGATGAAATTTATTTATTTTTCATAGATATTCCTCTCTTGGATATACTTACGGCCAAATATTTTTTTTTTGTTTCTTCACGTTTTTTAGTTTTTTAACGTTTTTTGTTGTTGTGAAATCTTGCCATGAAATAGCATATGATGATTCAAACTCTAATTTGAAATATTCGGATTAAAATCATATATGATATAACACTACCATCGAATTACATGCGATTGCATTAAACTTAAATATCATATATGATTTAACACTAATATCATATATGTTTTTATAATATGTAATTTATCAGTAATATTATATATGATTTTTAATATCATATATGATTTAACACTAATATCATATATGATTTCTCATGCAAGTTTCAAATACGAAAAAATAAGAAAAAAAACGTAAAAAACATGAAATAAACGGAAAAAAAATTTCGTCGAAAGTATATCAAAGTAGGCATCGATAGAAAGATAATTTAATGCTCGTCGTGATGGTATATTTTCTTTCGCTTAACGATTAACGGTTTGGGAGATATTAATATTTGAAAAAAATGATGAAAATGATTTTTGGGTTTAATCTTATCCGTTAGATCAAGATAGGGATGGAGGGTGGGGATTAGTCCCTTAGTATCCACATTAATTTTGATATCCAAATGAACTTAAATCTAATTTATGACAGTAATTTTGACCTGTAAAGTCTTTTTTTGCATAAGCAATAACCATAAGTCATCGAAAGTTAATGTTATATTATATGGCATAGTTACATTCGAATAAGTATAATCAAATTCTTTAACATATAACAAGTACGTCAATTAAAGTGTAAGTATCATACACGTACTTAAATTTTTGGAATCGTAAATTTAGAGAATAATTAAGGACCTATCAATAATACAAATACCATTGTTGTATTTTATTGATTTTTGTGATTATGAATCATTTTCTTTAAAATCATCAAGTGACCTTAATGTTTGAAATGTAAAACAAAAGGTGCAACAGTATTCTTTTTAGATAGATCATATCTGGAAGTGATCAATTAGTTTAATTTGTAATTGATAAACATAAGGGAAATCCTAGCCTCCTGGTACGAATTCTTCGATTTTTACTTTAATCCCAAAGGTGTCTAATCCTCTTTATATTAAAGACTTTAGACCTATATCTCTTATCGGTTTCCAATACAAGATTGTGCGAAAATCCTAGCAAACAGCTTTCCAAGGTATGGATTCATTCATTAGTTCATGAGCAATCGCATTTATTTCGGGTTTTTGTCAAATTCTCGTGGTCTCTCATTTTAAGCGAGGTTATTGATGTATAAGAAAAAAAAGAAGAAGAAGATGTTACTTTTTAAAGTCGATTTTGAAAAAGCCTTTGATTCCGTAAGTTGGCGTTTCCTTGATCATGTTATGGAAAGATTAGGTTTTAGTAGTACTTGGCGTAAATGGATTATGGCTGGTTTAAAGTCTTCAAGGGCTTCCATCCTCGTCAATGGAAGTCCTACATCGGAGTTCTCTTTAAAAAGAGGATTGAGGCAAGGAGATCCATTGTCTCCTTTCTTATTCATCATAGTTATGGAAGGCCTTCACATTGCTCTTAAGGACGGGTTGACGGCAAATCTTTTCCAAGGTGTTAAGATCGGGTCCTCGGAAATTCGGCTTTCTCATTTATTTTATGCCGATGATGTTATTATTCTTTCCGAATGGAACCAATGTGATATGGACAACATCATCCGTATCCTAAATGTCTTCTACCTTGCTTCAGGCTTGAAAATCAATATCTCTAAGTCAAATCTATATGGAGTGGGGGTTTCTTCCGATGACATAGAGAGTATGGCAGCAGGTACTGGATGCTCAGCTAGTAATCTTCCTTTTTCCTACCTTGGTCTCCCAATTGGTTCGAACATGAACCGTATAGCCAATTGGAACAGTTTGATCGAGCGCTTCAAAATTAGATTATCAGGTTGGAAGGCAAACATGTTATCTTCAGGTGGTCGTTTAACTCTTATCAAATCGGTGTTAGGAAGCCTTGGTATCTATTACTTCTCCATCTTTAAAGTTCCTGAAGCTGTTCTTAAGACTCTTGAAAGTCTTCGTGCCTCGTTTTTTTGGGGTGCTACAGGTGACTCTAGGAAGCTTGCTTGGATCAAATGGTCTAACATTTTAGCTTCTCTTGATAAAGGCGGTTTAGGAGTGGGAAGTTTAAAAGCTTTCAATAACTCCTTGCTTCTCAAATGGAGATGGCGTTTGCTTAATAAACCATCTGCTCTTTGGGTTGAGGTTTTAAAATCGATTCATGGCAATGAAGCTGGTATTGAGCTTAAAGGCTGCCAAACCAATGGTCTTTGGGCTCGTATAGTTGGCACGATATATCATCTTCATTCAAGTGGCTATGTCCCATTGAATTCTCTTCGTTATCAAGTTGGTGATGGCTCTATGATACGCTTTTGGAAAGATACTTGGTTGGGTGATGCTCCTCTTTGTTCTCGCTTTAACAGGTTATTTCGCCTAGAAAAGAATCAAAATTGCCTTGTTAGAGATAGAATTGTTAATGGTCTTTGGGCGTGGGATTGGCGTCGTCCTGTAAACGGTGGGAGAGCTCTTGCAGATCTTAATAACCTTCTCATGGATATTGGTTCGTTGAATGTTGAGGTTGATAGGGATTGTGTCGTCTCCTCTCTTTCTACTGATGGTTCTTATTCAGTAAGTTTCATTCGGAAACATATTGATAATTGCATGATCGCTAATTCCCTCCCAAGCACAAGATGGTGTAAGATTATCCCTCGGAAGGTTAACATTTTCATGTGGCGTTTGCTTCTTGATAGACTTCCTCATCGTCTTAACCTTTCATCTCGTGGTTTGGATATTGATTCGATATTATGTCCAGTATGTTCCGAGCATGTTGAGTCCAATTCTCATGCCTTTTTCTCTTGTAGTGCAGCTTCCAATATTTGGAGGCTTGTTCATGGTTGGTGTGAGCTTAAAATCCCGACGTTATCTTCCTGTGATGAATGGGACATATGGTACACCTCGTAGAAAGCTTCAAAAGTCAAGAAAGACCGAGCTTATGTCATTTTCGCCGCCACTTGTTGGATGCTTTGCCGTTTTAGGAATAACCACATTTTCAATTCTCAAGACATGAGAAAATGTGAAGTTTTTGATAGCATTCAGTGTTTTTCTTTTTCTTAGTTAAAATCTAGAGGAAAGAAATGTATTAGTTGGACTGACTGGCTTAAATTGCCTTTGTAATTTCTAGCGCCTTGCTAGTTCTTTTCTAATAATATGCCGCCATTAAAAAAACATAAGGGAAAATTCCCAAATAAGTCCAAACATTCATGTGATAATCTCATTCTATCCCAAACAAACTTCTCTTCTCAAAATAACCTGGGGCGTCTTGGAAACCAGACAACTTAAGAAGAATATGCCAAGTGTCCCATATTATAATATTAAAAGACAAAAGTATATAGTATTTTTAATGTATGTGTAAGGTATATGTATCATAATGTTTGTAGGCCAACTAGTACTATTTGGGCAACCATATATTGGGCGACTAGCCATTTTAGTCATTTTACCAATTTACTTTATATTAAAGTATGGGCAACTAGTACTATTTGGGCAACCAAAAACCGGTGTAAAGAAAGTAAAATCATGTGAACTTTTGAAACTTCTTAGAGATAAAAAGGGTTGGTTAGCTTTATCTGATATGGATGCGGTAAGGGTTTGTCTTTTAATTGTTGTTGAGTTAGTGTTTATGGGTAAAGTAGACATGAATTGTATCCCTAGGCATATAGTGTCGTTGGTGAAGGATTTGGATGCGTAGAATGACTATCCTTGGGGTAAATATCCGTGGGACAAATTTTATAAAAGGACTGTCAATATTGTTGCTAGACATCGGGATCAACATTTGGCTGAGAAGGAGAAAAACCCAAATTTCAATGCCACATACAATCTATATGGTTTTGCTTGGGCTTTCAAGGTTACGATTCTTAGTACTTTCATCCTTTGATTTGTTGGTATTTATCTTGTATAAGTATCTCTGGTTTGTTGTAACAAAAAAGTTTCATCGTTTCGACCATACTTACATTTGACATTACACAAAAACCTGTAGCGTTTTTTATAACAAAAACACTTACAAAACTAGACTTATTAAATATTAACCATTGTGTAGATATGGATTTTGGAGACTTACCCAAACAACGAAATATGATGGTCTAAAAAGGAGAATGTCTTACCGCATGGTCTTGCTTGGATAAATATTTCAAAGTTTGTGAAATCTAATTATAATAGTCTTTTTGGACCGGTAAGCACACTCCTATCTGTAATAAAATAATGTATTTTATTTAGTGTCCTCAACCTAAGCAATTTTTGTATTTTTTTTGTTAGGTTTCAGTTCCAAATGTGGACCTTTATTCAACTCCTGCAGAGATGAGGGAACCATGGTTTATTGCAAGTATTTCATTTATCAATGAGTTGGTTGATGAAGAGAGGAATATGTTCCTGGATGATTGTGTGGGTGTCTTAAAAGATAATGGTGTTGATGGGCAACACCAATTAGGTTATGACACTGAAAGGGTAAATGAAACATTAGTTGAAAAGAATGATCGGCTTTTATTGGAAGAGGGGGATGGTGTTTTAGATTCAGAATGAGGAGGTAGAAATCCTGAATCCGGTAATGTTGAGCAGCCGGCAAATGTTTCAATAGCTGAACTTTTTGCTGAAGTTCGTGCTCTTAGCCAAGAAGTTGCGTTGATTAAGGTTGATGATGAAAGGATTGCAAATGTAGAGAGACTTTTGAAAGAAAAGCTACAAAATGATTTTGCTACAGAAAAGACAAAACG
>BQNB010157831.1:0-15104 GCA_026074375.1 Tanacetum coccineum
AACATATATTTGGCAGTTTTTGTCTGTTTTTGGTCATTTAAGCTCGTTTTTAAAGGTAAAAGATATATGTAATTAAGCACTTATCACTCTTCAAGGAATTTGTCTTCCTTTTGTTTAAAATCCTTTTTCAAAATGATCGCTTCTTCCCTCATTATCTTATGATGGTTAATAGTAGAACGAAGTTGCAATTATGCATAATGAAGTTCCAATTTTAAAGAAGTTTCTTTTCGATTTCGGTCAGAGATGATTATTCTTATTTGTTCATCAATCTTTCTCTATCAGTTAATTCAAACTTAGCCTGTTGTTCATACACCCCGACCAGTTCCTTATATCTCGCAAGTTCAGAAGTCACTGAGTCATTAACTACTTTACAGAAGATACATTACTTTGTACAACATGTTCTTCGTTGTCTTCCACATACTGATCATACGGAATAATATTACTATCACTCGTATAGTCAGCATCAGAGTCAACAACGTAGTTGTGTTGTACATCGCTTTGCATCTCGTGTACTTCGTGATACTTATCTTCACAATCTGAATCGTATTCACGATCTTGTACCTCAGATGGAATATTCGAGTCATAAGATGGCCCGGCTTCTTCAGATGTGAGATTTTCCATGAATATGGTCTGAGTAGTAGGAGCCTCATCAACATCAAAGTCGAATGCATCACATTGATCAGCTTCAAAGACATGGTCCACATTGAGTGCCAAATCATCCACATCGTCATCAAAATTGGTGACCTGTTCTCCTGCAAGAAATAACAACTGCTCTTCATCCAGTACAGCACCATTCTCATGAGCATTCATAAGCAGCATCTTGTCTTTGAAGTAGTCTGAATCCTGAGGACGCTTTGGTTGTGGACATTCTCATGCTATGTGCCTGATTCCTTTGCAGTTGTAGCACATAATGGGTTTAGCTTGACCAGGATTCATGTTTCCAACTCTGTTATGACCTCCCACATTCCCAGTTCCACCACCTCCTCTTGCATTGTTCTTCTAAAATGATCTTCCTTGATTATTCGCATTGTATCTACCTCGAACATCCTGAACACCAACTCTGCCATCTTGAACTGTAGCTTTGTTCCTTGCGTTTGAGGAAGTTCTGAGTTGATTGTTCGTTTGAGGAAGATGTGCTTTGAATGATTGGTTGAGGAGGGCAAGTGTGTTGGTTAGGCTTTCAATCAAGTTATCCGTTGAAGAACTTCCTGAGTCTAGTTGAAAGTTATCAACAGGAGATGGTTCATTTGAGGATCGAGGAGACATGGATGATTGTGTTGGATACTGCTGAACTGAGGCATTAGACACTAGTGCCAAAGGATCATTAGTTGGTTAAATGAACCTTTCCATCATCACTCTATTTTCACTGGCATGTACCTCATGTTGCTTTAAGTAGGCATAAAGCTGATCAACGTTAGACTCTTTCGAACCTTTGTTAAGTTTGACCTCAGTTATGAATCTACTCCACTCAGGTAACATGTTGTTTACAAACTTAGAGTTAAGCTGCATTTTGGGCATGGTCATCTTGATGTTTCTCATGTCATTAATGAGCTTCGTAAACCTTACATAGTATACATGAATGGTTTCACCTTTGATTTGGCAGAAGTGTTCAAATTCATCGTATATTTAAGATTCCCGGTCATCCTTTGTCAACTCAGAGCCTTCCAGAATCATCTTCACATTGTCCCAAATGTCTTTGGCGTCAATATAGTGGTTGATGAGTAAGTAGATATCTTTTGGTATACCTTGAAGTAGGATATTCGTTGCACGAATGTCAGCTTTATACCTTTCCTTATCTTGAGCTGAAAGGTTGGTAAAGACTCTAGCACGTACTGGACCTTGTTGAAATGCACCCTCAGTTCATGCAGCAATAATATCTAAGACCGTTCCCATTTGAAATGGACCTTCAGTAATTGACTTCATAATGTTCTCTCCATTATCTTTTCCCAAACAATACAGACATATACGTTGTTGCCAAGATTCAAAATCTGTTCTATCAAGCATTGGTGGGCATGTATCAGAACCGGCATACTGGATATCTTCTGACATATTCGACATCTTGAATTATTGTTTACGGGATTTTACAAATCTAAGATTTAAACCGATAAAAAGTTTAACGGGATTTTACAAAATCAATAGACAATCGTAAATGAATAATTGTTGTTTGATTAGTGTCCTTTACGTCCTTTGTTTATGGTTTATAATGATGTTTGATTATGTTTGATTAAGTGACAATTAAAGTCCAAAGTCCGTTTTGTTCAACGTTGAATTTAATTTAAAACATTAAGCAAACCGCCTCTTAGAAATGTAACCAAACCGCCGTGAAACAAGTACCAAACCGCCGCCTGTTTTACTAACTCGCCGCCTAAGAAAAAAGTAACTCGCCGTAACTTTTAATAACTCGCTGCCTCTTTTCTTAACTCGCTGCCAATGTATAACTCGCCGTGACTTTTTAATTTGGGCAGAGTTTCGTTTATGTTTGCTAATAAAATATTCAACTCGTCGTTTAACCTATATTAACTCGCCACCAGTTGGCAAACCGCCACGTATATTTTTATTTTTTTTCAAGCAACTCACCGAGTGTTTTATGCCAACTCGCCACTTGATTATAATAAAGCAAACCGCCACATATAAGGTTAAAATAATACTACTTTACACCTTATCTTGCACTATATTCTGCTAGTGGACACTTTTGATAACCACTCAACTTACTTTTGGTTATTTAAATCACACTTGTTGCATATTATAATCAAGCCGGGACCATGATCATTAAACAAATCAACCCGCCACCAAGAACACCAAATAATCCGAACTGAATAAGCTCAAATAAGCCCAAATAAGCTAATTGACAACTTAATCAAGCTTTGCAATCTTTAACCTGTTCGTGTAGATGATGATCAAGCACATAAACACACGTTTTTTCTTTGATATTTTCTTAAAATGAGGCAAACATCCACGATGAACAAACCTCTAATCCGAGCTAAACAAACTTCACACAAATCAAATAAGTTAAAATACACTTATAACAAAGTGGTTATAATCAAATAAGTTAAAATACACTTATAACAAAGTGGTAAGTTAATAACCTGTTTAATGATTATAACAAGATAAGAACAAAGTTAACAAACCATTAAGCCACAAACAAATTGAGCCGTAGGCTTTTTCTTTGAAATAAGGACAAACTTGATCTTGAACAACCATAAGAATCAATCACGAATTCAAACCTGCTCAGGTACCAATTGTAAGATCATTTAAATCATAACACGGGTGATGATTCTTGTGGTTTAGCTAATTTCTAGAGAGAGAAACACATAAAGAGAGATTTCTAGAGAGAGAAAGTGTATGTGTTAAATGAAAATGAATATTGACTAGCTTGCCTCTTCCAAAGTTGGAAGAGGCTTTTATAAAAATTTATAAAAGTTGTATCTATTTTATTACCATGACACACATCGCTCCTGCAGGCTTGGTTGGGCAAGTTACACCAGGGACATCTTTAAGTCCCTCGTTACAGTAATCTGCACATTCTCTAATAATATTTACAGTTTTTGAAAAGAAATCCTCTTTGGTGTTTGCAAGTATATTAGGAATCGCTCCCTGCATGAAAAATATTGGTTACGCCTGAACGATAGTTTGTATCCAACTTACATCCGTAAACTTTTCCCGGTGTCAGATATCCTATTGCATGCTGAAAACATATTATACCAAGATATTAAATTGTAAAGAATTATACTATGATTTGTGTTTTATCCTTTCATTTGATTACCAAAACTTACCTAATGGCCAGGTGAATCCTTCTCTGAAAAATCAAAACAAAAACTGATCCTTGATTTGAGACTCGTACGCTTCGTTTCCTTCTTAATGTTTTAAATATTGTAATCATATTGGCAGAGCTTGCATAAAAAGTTGAAGCTTCTGATGCTCATCAAATAGTTGAGTCAAATACTGAAACAAAACAAAACAAAACCAGATGAAAACCCAAAGTAAGAGCAAAAATCAATAAAGAAAAAGATGATAAATGAATGATATTAGGGTTTGATGTGAATATGGTTTTCAATATACCGGAAGAAAAAAAAACGTGTATATGGAGTATATCTTAAAGTTAATTATGGAGTATATCCTGAAAGATATACTTTTGAAAATCAAAAGATATCAACATGGTTTTTTTAGATAATATTATTATTGTTTTTGATAGTAGAAAACAAATAGTGTCTTGGCTCACTTCGTAAATGTCATATGAATTTAAATAGAGGTCACAAGTTCGAACCTAGGCATGCCCAATATTTTTATAAAAATATCCGAAATTTAATCAATTTTAATATATTATATAAATTAAAGAAAATACCAATCTTCATTTGTTTTATTTGTAATCAAGGAAGAATTTAATTTCACCATCAGCTCATCTCGAACTCGTCATGCATGATGTTGGCAAATTCATCACACATGTCTTGACAAGTCGGGCCGAATATAATGTCATCGACATATATTTGAACGATGATGATATTTGAACTTTTCTTCTTAGTAAAAAGAGTGTTATCTACCATTCTATTTTATATTCATGTTTAATAAGGAAAGCTTTTAATCTATCATGACTAAACTTTGGTGCCTTGTTTTATGACCATATAAAGCTTTCTTTCATTTATAAACATGATTCGGTTTTTCGAAATTAATGAATCCCGGAGGTTGTGCCACGTATACCTCCTTATTGATAAAACCGTTCAGGAATGCACTTTTTACATTCATTTGGAATAATTTAAAATCTAAAGCACAAGCATAAGCTAATAGTATCCTAATTGACTCAAGTCTAGCAACTTAGGCATAAGTTTTATCATAATTGATGCCTTCTTGTTGATTATAGCCTTGAGCAACTAGCCTAGCCTTATTTTGAGAAACGATACCGTTCTCGTCTAACTTATTTCTAAACACCCACTTAGTTCCTATGATTGTCATATTCCTAGGTTAAGGAACTAAGACTCCAAACTCGTTAGCAATGAATTGATTTAATTCTTCTTGCATAGCGACTATCGAACTTTCACCCGCTAAGGCTTCATTCACATTCTTAGGTTCTATAGTTGATATAAAACAAAAGAAGTTACTTTGGTTTTGGGCTTGTGACCTAAGAGTTCTTTGGTTAAGGTTTCCTATGACATTTTCTAATGGATGGTTCCTAGATTCCTTAATATTGACTATTTCGTCAATTTCTAAAGTTTCATCCTCGATGTCATTTTCTAAGTTTTTCTTTTCGGTAACCTTAATTGCTTCTTCTTCATCTAAGTCATCATCCACCAAGGGTGATGTATTAGAGGGTGAAGGAGTTTCATCGAATGTCACGTTGAGTGATTCTTTGATTTTCCTAGTGTGTTTAGTAAGGATAATGTAGGCTTTACTATTTTGGGAGTATCCTAAAAAGACACCTTCGTATGACTGTGGGTAAAACTTGGCAAGGTAGTCTTTGGTGTTTAAGATGAAGCACTTGCTTCCAAACACTCTAAAGTAATCAAGAGTAGGTTTCCTACCTTTCAAGAGTTCATAAGGTGTTTTTCCTAGGATGGCTCTAATTAGGATTCGGTTAAGTATGTATGTTGAAGTATCTACGGCGTTACACCAAAACTTTTGTGGTAATGATTGCTCATTCAACATAGTCCTACTCATTTCTTGAAGTGTCATATTTTTCCTTTCAACCACGCCATTTGATTGAGGAGTGCGTGGAGCCGAGAAGTTATGTGTAATACCATTGGCATTACAAAATTCTCCAAATTGCACCTCATTATCAAATTCGCTATCGTGGTCGGATTCGTAATGAAACTATGTTTCATCCTAATTGGTTTTGATTTTCTTACTAAATATTTTTGAATTGATCGGAGGTTTTTTTTTGGTTTTTTCCTTAAGAATCTAGTCCAAGTGTACCTAGAGTAGTCATCTACTATGACTAAGGTTTAGCTTTTTCCTCCGTAACTCCGTACGCGGATGGACCGAAGAAATCCATATGGAGGAGTTCTAAGCATCTAGTCATTGAGAATATATTCTTAGCCTTGTGACTAGTGTGAGCTTGTATTCTTAATTTGCCAAATCACAGAGTGCTGAGCAAACATAATCATTAGTAAGTATCTAACTAATTCCATATGTCTAATGATTGAAGAAGACGATATTTGCTGGGGGGGCCTAATCCCATTGCCAAAACGTGGACTTTTCATCAATCGTTTGCTAGACAAATTTGGTCTTTAGGCTTATTTCTTAATTTCATCACATATAAGCCATTCTTCCTAATACCTCTACCTATGACCTTACCGTCCTTAGTAATTTCACTATCATGTTCAGAGAAAGTTACTCTACACTTCTTATCATATATTTTTCCTATACTTAACAAGTTAAATCTTAAGTTATCTACATGTTCTACATTATCTATTTTAAGAGAGTTATTAGAAATCGTACATTTGCCAATGTTACCGTGAAGATTACTACCAAAAATGGCATTACCTTCATTGTATGTCTTGTAAGTGGAGAAGAGCTTTCGGTTACCCGTCATGTGTTTAGAGCATCCGCTATCTTTAATCCATTTTTCGGGTTTCAAGTCGACTCCAAGGAAAATCTATTTATATAGGACAATAACTCAAACGTTTGGTCCCCAATATCTCATGGGTCCAAAGTTGTTAGTGCTAAACATCCCTTGCATTTGATGCAATTGGTTGGGATGTGGGAATAAAAGACACCGTTCCCCAGATGTAAACTTTGACGTGGGAAGTTTTCAAGTTACGAAAAGAACATAGGTCCAGGTTTTGTCTAAAAAAAAAAAAAGAAAAAAAAAAAAAAAAAAAAAAAACCGAAACAAAAAAAAAAAAGCCAACGTTCCTTTTTGGTTGTGGTGTTTTAGCACGAGAGTAATTATTATTGACTCTTCTAGGTGGTGGAGTTTTTGATCTAAAGTTTGGTTTTAAAAATCCAACTCCGGGTTTTTGACAATGGTTTATAAAAAATTTTAATTTCATTATCACTAACAACGGGAACTTTGACGTTGTTTACTATTATGTGTTTTGGTCTAGGACCCAAAATAGAATTTTGAAGAGACACACTTTTCTTAGATCCAGGCGTAGCTGCTGGTGGCAGTCCCATAATTGCTTTGGGGCCCACCTGCACACTAAAGGAGGGGGGCGCCCATATTTATGGGACCTCCATCAGAGGACGCCTTTTTCTAGGCTTTCACAAATTTTATTTCTTTAGTTCCACTGGTTGATGCTTCAAATGAATTAAACCCTAAACCTAACTTTTCTCTGAAAGGTTTTTGATTATTTAGCATTTCATTAAGCAATGTGTGCTCTTTTCAAACTTGGTTAGTTTAAGATCTTCCTCTATAAGCTTTTCATTTTCAGTTTTAAGCATATGACATTTTACACATTCGAGATCAACTCCCTTGTTTTTCTCGAGTGTAGATACCTTTTCTTTTAGAATACTAATTTCCTTTTCTAAACTAGTTCTAGCGGCTTTTAATCTTTTGTTTTTAGTGATTATCTTTAAACTTATTTTGCACAATTTATCATATTCATTATCTAATACTAAATCATCTATTAACGAGTTTTCATTACTAAAGTAAGAGGATCCGGAAAATACCCCACTTGATGCTTGAGCTACGAGACACGTTTTATTTTTGACCTTCTCTTCATCTTCTTCACTGCTATCACTCCAAGAACCTCTGACAAAATCTTTTTGGTTCTTATCTTTTGGTGGCTTTGGAATTCTCCAATAAGATTATTTGGGTCGCCACATCTAAAGCATTTTCTATCACTTTTACTGTTTTTGTCGTCTTGGCTTCTTTGGAACGTCTTTTTGTCGTTCCGGGATGTCTCTTGAATCTTCCTTTTCTCTTTGAGGAATCTTCTTGATGTCTCGTACACGCACCATTGGCATACTTTCTGTTTCACTTCTGGAAGGCGGAACACTCTTCATCACTAGATTCTTTCCTATCCTTTAAAGCAAGAGATTTCCTTTCAACTTTTGCTTTGACTATTTCGGAATCTTTCTAAATGATCATTTTGTAAACTTTGAGGTTCCCGATAAGTTCATCAAGAGATAGTGACGTTAAGTCTTTTGACTCTTCAATTGCCATGACCTTTTCTCCATTTAGGATGTAGATCCCTAAGAAACTTCCTAACATAGTTCTTGCTAGAATAACCTTCATCAAGAGCTTTTAGACTAGTAATAATAGTATTAAATCTAGCAAAAGCACTATTTATAGATTCGTCTTCAGAAATGACGAATTGTTCATATTGCTGAACTAAAAGGTCAATCTTATTATCTTTGACTTGACTATTACCTTGATGGGTGATTAACAATGTTTTCCAAATTTCTTTTGTCGTATTACACATGAAAATTCTTTCATATTCTTTTCTAGGCAAAGCATTATAAATAACCATTTTAGCTTCGTTATTTTTCGCAAGTCTCTTTTTAAGATCATCACTTTATTTTTCAAAAGGGATAACCTCATCTAATTTGGTTTCCGGATTTTGTTCAATAGGTTGAAAATCACCGTTGGTAATAACATGCCAAAGATCTAGATCTTTTGATTTAACATATGTCTCGAATCTATTTTTCCAATAAATAATAACGATCACCTCCCCTTTCAAAAGTGATTGGTCTTTGCATAGATTGCCCTTCTATGTTTTTGTCAAGATTCCATAGATCGATCAAGCTGTAAAATACAGTATATTTAAAAATTTGAGTGACCTTGGCTCTGATACCAATTGTGAAAAACTAGAAAGGGGGTTGAATAGTTTACAGGTTTGTTTTCGGTTTTTAAAAGTTTGCCTTTTCAAACATTTAGATTTGAGTTGGTTTGTTTACAACAATTAACATCAAAATGCAAACAATATAACAATCTAAGTAAAGCTAAATACAATGACCAATTATGAAGAGATAAGAAAGGACAATCAAACTAAGACGCCAAGATTTTTAGTGGTTCGGCTACGAAGCACCTCTTCACCCTACTCCACTTCCAGAGTATCCTACTCGAGATTTCACTATGTCAACAAGCTCCCTTTAGGTGAAGAAAACCGTTTACACGTCGCTTAAGTTTTTTTTCGACACTAAGCTAAATGTTGAGTCCTAATCTTAGCTAGAACTAATCTACCACTTCACAATCACTACACAATCACAAGATCTACACTATCGGATTTTACTCACTATCTATATTCAAATAAATACCACAAAGTCATTTAAATAGAGATTTGGTACTTAGAAGAAGAGAGGAAGATCACTAAATAACAATTCGTTTCTTGGCGAATACGGATGTTCTTCTCTTGCACTTAAATGAGTGGGAAGAGATGAGAAGAAGAGATTAGATCACTTGAAATAAGATCTAAGAATGTTAGTGATCAAGAGATTTAGAGAGAGAAATAAGATTTTTAGAGAGAGAAAGGTATCTGAAAATTTTGTGCCCAAAAATGGTTGTTTTCTACAAGGGAATGGAGCAGTATTTATAGGCAAGGAAAATATAACGGTCACATAAATTGAGGCGGTCCCGCCAGGCCTATAAGGGGGCCGCCTAGTAGACTACGATCCTGTTTTTGTCTTTTTATGGGGAAGGTTGTATCTGGTATGGAACCTTCCATTTTAGGAGGAAAATTTGAATTTCAAATTTTAATAAAAATTTTCTTTTAATTAGAAAATATTTTGTTATATTAATTTTGTAAATTTCTTTTGTAAAAACTGTTAATGGTTAAGAGAATAAATATTTTGTGATCTAATAATCATGCTTAATGATTTGCTGTTCATACCTTAAGTGATTACTAATCTTAGAAATGGAATTTTACGATTAATAATTTGTAAATGTTTAATTTTATCGTAAACGTTTGTTATTATCAAAACGTTGAGAGGTCGAGAAATATAAATAACGTTTTTAGACATTATTTGTATTAACAATGTTGTCAAATTCAGTGGGAGTTATGAGTTGTTTACCTCATAGTCATCTTTCTTTATTTCTGGCGTGGCTTGAAATAATAAATTACTTTCCAAGTGTGAAACATATGCATTTATTAAGAATCACCGTATATTATATGTGATAACTTGTTGCCTTTGAGATGTCACTTTCGTTTAATGTTATCTTTGATAGTTATGCACGATTCCTTATTAATAGATGGAGTTCTATATACACTCGCTTGGGAGCTTAACACTGCTCATATTGTCGATACAAACAATCTAAACTAGTGGGTGTTGTTTTATGCAAGAAGTTGTACCCTGCACAAGTTGAGGAAAATCTTTATTGTTTGCAAGGAACCAACTTAGAAGAATATGACTATTGGTTCTTGACTGCAAGTAAAGAAACTATTACTCTACTTAGGACTCCCACACAATTTAATATATGTAGCCACTATTATGAGATAGTCAAGTAAAAAAGGATAAGCAAAATGGATTATGTTTTCTTGGAAATCATAAATATGAACTTTGAAATTAACTTGAAATTACTATTGATTTACCTTATTTTAAAAATTGTTATGTCTTCATATCAAAGACATGTACATTAAGTCCTTTACTTGTGAAAAGACTTGTAACGTAAAGTAAAAAAGTTAACTTATTATGTCTTCGTGTTAAGACATGTACATAAAGTCATAGACTTGGTCAAAGACTTATAACAAATAGTAATGTATTGGATGTTTATGTCTACTTATTAGTACATACACATTAAGTCGTTGACTTGATCAAAGACTTATAAGAGGATGCAATTGGCTTAGTAATACTATTGATAGCATTACGTTTTAACTGAAGTTGATAAAATAGTAAAAGCCATAAAGTATAAGATCAATCTTATTGGAATACCACAATGTTATGGTATGTCCAATGAGGGTAATCAAACTATATTGATATTGTTTTGATTTATGATTACCTTAACTTATTTAACTCCTAAAAAGATCAAGGTTAGATATTTGAGTATGTCATGGATATACCTAATAAGACTCCAACCTAGAAGGTTAATTAAGACATTATTCTAGTAATAAAATGAGATAAAACTCATTGTGTCTTGATTGAAGTTCTAAATTTGGTAAAAATATCTTGGAGATTATTATTGACAAATGTCTCGAACTATTAAGTGTATTTTGGTGGATACCCAAAGGAAACGATGAGATACCATTTCTACAACCTACACGAGAACATGGTTTATGTTGCTCATCATGTTGAGATATTTGAGAATAGGCTCAAATATACAAGAAGCGAGTGGGAGTCTCACTTCGCTAAAAGTGAGTATGAGTATTGTAGTCTTGAATTAATTCAAGAATTATGAAGTTAAAAAAAACCTTCTAAAACGCACTCACGAATGTCATAATACTTATGCTAAACATGAAAATGTTAAACCTTAAAATGACGTTACTCACATTCATAGATCTGCAAGGATACCTCATGATATGGTTTTATATCAATGGTGAGGATTATGAGTTAGACGATCATGGTGAACCTGCTAACTTTAAGAGATGTATTGTTTGATCTTGGATCTAATGAATGACTCACAAACTATGAATGAAAAGATACTGTCCAATAAGGAGATAATCATATTCTTGGAATTTATTTTATTTTTAACCTATCGGTTTGATGATGAAGTTTTAATGAGTTTCATTTTAGAGGACACTCATAAGGACAATATTTTGTATAGATATTTATTGCACGTCAAATGACATAAGTATTTACTCGTATTCAAGAAATTGACTATGATTAAAACTTCCTTATTTACGAACTTTAAATATATAAAGATGATTTGATTGTCATACTTGTTTTCTTGGAAATAAATATGACAAATTGGATTTCAAGGATCTTTATTGATTGATTACCTTGCGAGGACGATATGTAATCAAATAAGGTTTTATGAATCCAATATAATCTTTAGAAAGTATACAAAAATGCTAGAATCCAAGTATGGATTAAAAGCACGCATCTAATGAGCATAATCTTAAGTTTAAATTGTTAAATAAATCACTTGTTGGATTTGATTTTTAATTATAAATAAGATAGCTCATGAGTACTTCTCAATGCTAGTAGGAGTAACTTTGTTTTTACTTTTCTAAAATCAATTATGTTGTTGAACATATTAGAAACAATTTATTTATCTAAGTAAGATTTTATCTCTTAGATTGAAATAAAGTGTCTTGTAAGAATTTTAGAAAATAAAACATGCAACCTTGGAATAATATGTTTGATACATATGTGGTGAATTAAGTCTGAATGCAATATGAAATATCATTGAGTAAAACTCGAATGATCTATCTCACTTGGTGAGATTGAACACATGAATGGAAAACCTTAAGTCCCACTAAAGGATTCATTTTGTTAATCATTATTGTATATGTGAGTAGTTGTATCATTTGCATTGCGTGTAAGATGTTTGACAACATTGGTTCTAATTGACAAGATATTTAGAAAGAACATTCTGATTAATGTTTAAATTATGAATTCATTCCTAGAATTAATAATGAAGATACAATGAATATATATTATGGTAATCATAGTAAGATCATTATGATCAACAAACTTTGGGGTTGTGTGATATCCAAACATTATTAAAGAAGTATTTAAAATTTACGGTAGTTTAGCATAATGTTGTTGTATACACTATTGCTTGTTTAATTGAGATGATACTCAATCTTAGTCGAAGCAAGTTTTTCATAATGAATGACAACATTACTGGCTACACATGTTTTTAGTTTAAAAGCATAGTTGCAAAAATACGCTAAAAGAATAAGAATGCTTTACAGTCTGGAAGACTGTTGAGATGACTGTCTCCATTAGGATGTTTGGCATATGTCATACATCTTATGGAAAGTAATGTGACTAGACTCATATAATTAATACTTATAAGTGAGTGCACACTTACAAAATAACAATTTTATCATATTATTCAAAGAACTTCACTATTCATGAATTTTTTGAAATAAGTATTCTCAAACTCCCACAAGATCATGACCTAGTTGATTTGTTAATGTAACTTATGCCTTATCACTAATTGTGATTGTTGTAGATAAGACATTTAACTAGGATCGTCATGCATTGGTCTTATTTGGTATTTAGATAAGGAACTGTAAACAGTTGTATTAAACAATGAATTGACAGACGAGGTATGATCCGTTTTCATTTATACTTCTGTGTTTTAATATATGCAGTTTTAAATCCTTGTATTATTATGGGAATATTGTTAAGATAAGACAAATGTGAGTGTTTGGTTATATTATGGAGAATATGTAAAGATGATTATACCAACTTTACATGTTATTCAATGAGGTTGAATATTGGATACCCCACCTGTGTTAATCACTTTATGGATCAGTGTCATTAGGTGCATTACACACATGGTGAAAGTTATGTTTATCCTCATACTTGAGATTAAAAGTTATGTTTATCCTTAGACTTGAGATGCAAGCAGGTTTTGCATGCATGAATAGCATTTTTTGATTATAAGCCTACCACTAGTCTGTCAAACGGTAGTTATAAGGGCTATTTCAGAAGTGTTTTGAAGTACATGACAGACACTTGTAGTCAAAATAGAATTTGTTCCTCCACGTGTTTGGGAGTTAGATGTGTACGTGGCCGCGTCCAAAGTGTAGTTAAGATGATTCTTTTTACGTTTGGTAATCTTGATCAATACAAATGCGAGAAACATAATCGTTAAACTATGGAATGACTATTGATCCATATCTATATTTAACATTGTATCTGAAACAAAAGGATAAGACTAACTGAAACCATTAAAGGCCGAGTTGTTTACCAAAACTATATACTCATGTATTTCTGGGAGCATTGATGATGTTGCTAGACTATTCATCAATGTTAGTATGATATATTCTATGACCATGACATTCACAAGTGGGAGCTGTTGGTTTGTGCTCATGTCATACGGATATTTATACGGCTAGAAATACGTGAGCCTACGGGGTCACACACGTTATACATTTAGGTATCATTCTATTAATGTTAATAATATAATTGTATATTTATTATTTATATTAATATATGATTCGACGAATGAACACTAACGGTCATTAATTAGTTTGTTAGATGTAACTAACTAATAAGGCTTTTTAATTAATGGGTAATTAAATGTAATTAACCATAAATAATTGGAAAAGTCAAAAAGTCAACCCCAAAGGGGTGGGGGACTTGTTCGACCGGCCTAAAGGACCCAAGGGGGTTGGATTAGGATTTTAAGCTATCTTTTCCTACAAGGAATGTTTTTAGGTAAACCCTAAATCTATCCCTATATAAGGAGGATCCTAGAGCTCATTATTCTCATCCCTTGTCTCTCCTCTCTCTTGGTACGATCGAAACAAACAACCCTTTAGGGTTTTTCGGTTTCAATTATTCTTGTGTTAACATATTCGTTGGTCAAGAACTAGCATTTGGGTGATACTGCTTGACGTGTAGTGTATGAACCGCATGGAGGTTAGTTACTTTAGTAACTTGGAGTAGTTTTCGGTAAGCACATTTATTACACACGTGCGTGTACTCAAAGAAGCTTGCGTTCATCACTAGTTTGATTGCTATCGGTATGTTTCCTTATTTATGTTTTTATGTGTTAATTATTTATGCTATATGAATTATATCCGTTGCGTAGCTCGTAGAATATTCTTGTAATATTAGGGTTAATGATTAACCAAATTCCAACATGTCTTTCATTGGCAAACACATTATAGTCATCGTCGGATTGTTCCTTTTCCAATGGCTCAGCATCGAAGGTAGGTCCTGATTCTTCAGTTAAGACCTCCTGAATTTTTGCCATGTACATGTAATATGCTTCCAATTCTTGTTCATTCGGCTCTTCATCAGTGTCATCTAGCCAGTCTCCCTGATCTGCACTTAGAAGTACACCCTTCTCTTCCTGCTTGCATAGCATCATCTTCTCCTTGTGATACGCATAATCCTTAACCCGCTTTGGTTTCCTGCACTCCTTAGCCAAGTGTCCAAACCCCTTGCAGTTAAAACATTGAATCCCTGTTTGCTGAACTACCTGATTCCCTATAGTTTCCCTAGCCCCAGCAACTGTTACCATCCTCTGATTTACAAAATGCCCAGACTGATTATCATTCCTGTTTCTTAGAGACATATCCCTATTCTTGTTCCTGGTGTTTGATGAAGTT
>BQNB010157832.1:0-15104 GCA_026074375.1 Tanacetum coccineum
TAATTTCTTAACAGCTTGATTATAGGCAAGAATTTTTGCTTCTTGTTCACCTAACTGATTCGTTTGTTCATCACACAGGGTTTTAAGTTTATTATATGAATCAATGCAAGTTTTAGAACATAATGATACCTTATTATTTGAGCTAATTGCCATGAGTGCATGATTTGTGTCTACTTCTTCTACTGTATGTTCTCCCTAATTGACAACACCATCATCCATAGTCAGCAAATAGTTCTGATTCTGCTCTTTCTTTCCAGCTCCTTGATCTTGATAAAATGAGTGTCTCTTCTTTCCATCATTTGTCCCCTTGGATGTACATTCCCTAGCAAAATGACCAGTGTTGTGACATTTGAAACATTCAAGCTTCTTTTTGTCAAAACCAACAGGTTTGTTTCCATCAATCTGGACTCTCCTTCTAGTTTTCTTGTAAAACTTCTTCATTCAAATAGCAATCATTGCTATCTGCCAGTTTATGTCCATCTCTTCAATGTCCAAATCATCAATCTGTTCTAGGTCTTCATGAAGCAAGTCCAAATTTCTGATTGTTTGACAAAGAGTGAATAAATAACTTCATCAGCAAAACCAACTGGAACTTCTCTTTCTGGAATATTGTTTGAAGAAGTAGAAGGAGTGTAAGTACTATAGGCACCAGTATGACCAGACTTAACCTTGTTAGTGCTGCTCTTGCTGTGTGAAACAAAAGCAACATTTTGAGCACTTACAAATGATTTTGAGGTACTTGTTAGTTTCTGCTTAAAGACCCTAAGGTTATTATACAAGTCATCAATGGATAAAGTGTCAACATCTGGTTTGGTTCTCATTGTCATTGCCAGATTTGACCAAGCTAGGGGCAAAGATCTGAGAAACTTGTGATTTGCATCCTCAGTTGATACTTCAGCACCATGAGCTTCTAACTGTGAGAGTAGTTGTTAGAATCTGTCATATCCCTTTTCTAATCCTTCTAAACTTGATATAGTAAATGCTTCAAACTGTTGTTTTAAAATAACTTTCTGCATCTTCTTTGAATTTGCATTACCACCAAACCTAGTCCTTATTGCTTCCCAAATTTCTTTTGCATCGTCCATTCCATGAAATTGTCTCAGATGTTCCTTGGGAATGGCCATAAGTAAGATGGTTCTTGCCTTCCTTTCTTTTTCAACCGTACGAATTTCTGCAGCAGATACTAGTGGAAGTACTCTAATAACACCATCTTTTCCAGTTGAATTTCTCTTTTTAGAATTTCCATTCTGAATTACCTTCCAAACATCATTGTCAATATATTCAAGGTAATGCTCCATCTCCATGGCCTATATATCATACTCTTCCTTCTCTAGAATTAGGATTTTGATATTTGAGATAGTGGTTGTTGTAGGAATGAGTTGTTGTTGTTGTTTTGGTTTATTGGATGCAGTACCATTTTCTGATGCATCTCCATGGAATGATGCTTCATCATCACTAAGATGTTGAGAGAAAACATCATTAGCAGGTTGAGACATTTTTCTAGATCCGAAAGTGATTGTTTGTGGTTCTTGTGATTCTTCTTACTCAGAGTCCCTCTAGAGGCTCTGATACCACTTGTAGGTCCAAAGTCTTAGATCTGTTTAGCCTTTTGTAAGACAATAGCTAGCTTGAATAAATCTAAATCAACTATATGAGAGACAATAACTATGAATACTATGTGCTAATGTGGAATCTTAACACCAGTACTAAGAAGAACACAATGCAATACTTTTCTATTCGCTATTGATTTCTATTAGGGTTCTATATCTATCAAACATTATGCCGTAGGGTTCCTTTTATACACCAAGGAAACCCTAATGGGCTTTACAAATGTGTGAATGGATATGCATATCCTTTCCTAAGATATCTCTAAGATAACTATCTTGTTACATAAACAGACTTAACTAGTCAAGACGAGTACTAACAGACTTAACTTAGTACTGGCAGACTTAACTATGTCTACCTAACTTAACTTTATAACTACCAGACTTAAGTCTGTTTACAATAATTCCTAACAAGTGCCTTGACTCCTCAAACGATACTACATTGCCTTTGGATTATGATAGCCCAAACAGTGATACAATATTTCCATAAATTAATAAATCAAAGTAATACGTTAAACTTTATAAAGTTTTGAAACAAAAACCATCACACTAAGACTTGACATATTACCCTAGGTTGCGTGACGAGGCCGTTACTTTCACTTGATATACTTTTGCCATCAATCAAATTTTCCCTGTTAAGGTGAGTTCATAGCCTCGCATTTTAAATCTTCTAATGTTTTCATAGACCCGCGAGGGGGATACATGCTATAAACCATGAATATGAGTGTTTTTCTAACTATATGATATCCTCATATATTATTGCCTAAGTCCTTACTTTTGTCATTAAGACCCCACTATCATGAACCGTTAATTACATTTCGGAGTAAGCGTGAACGCTGTGAATAGATCTATTTGGGACTGAACTCCCCTGTTGGTGTACCTATACTTTCTGGTAACCAATCGTACTTCATTTGAATCACTATGTGGATGTTTCGCAAAGGCACCCATTGGGGCAACTTCTTGTGATTATTGATTATCTCAAGGTCTCGGTGTCATGAGCTTAGGGCAATAATACTGTTTTCTATAATAATTGTACTCATTGCAATTATTACACTTATGGGTGTATAACAACGTAACCTACTATTGAACTTGTATTCAAACTGTTTAATATAAACCTATGAATTTCACTCAACCTTTGTGTTGACTTTTTAGCATGTTTATCTTAGGTAATTGAGCATCTCATGGAACAGAGTGGCACGGACTTGAAGATGGCTAAACTGTTATCATTCAAACTTTATGTTTTCATGTAGATTTTATGACCTCTGTTTGTAAAAACTCTGATGAAATAATGAATGATAACTTATCTTTTAAAAACGTCTCTTTTGAGTCGTTTTCTATGATTATGACTATCATTTTCCAAAGCCTCATCAAAATTTCACATCACCTCTTTTCCTCACCTCTGGCCACATGGCACAACACAGTCACCACTCAAATAGCTTTCCATACTTTTTGATTTCTACGCAATATTCACACACACATTCCATGCATTCAGTTTATCAAGATCCAAGGTTATTCCAAGATAGGTATACGTTTGATTATCAAGTAATATTCAAGATCTACAATTAGGGTTTGGGTTATTATTTGTGGTTTTTTAATGATCAAGTCATTTTAGGTAAGATTCTTGTGATTCTCTACATGTTCCTTCATTCAATTTAAGCATCCATGCCCATCTCATTGTTTCAATCTATTATAATCATATGAAAATTGTTCAAATTAAGAATCCATGTGTTTGCGTTACTTTTTCTAAAAGAAATGACAAAATATCTTGACAACTTTTATAAAAAAGGAAGTATTGTATTGTTTTTTTGTTTTATAAGATATGTGAGAAGAGTTGAAAATGTGGTTTGCAACAATAGAAATGAAGGGATAAGTTTAGATTAAGTGAGATTTAGTCGGTTGGAAGGTAGTGATCGGGAATGAGGGGCTAGAATAAGCATAATTGGGCGTTTTGATGGATTTTTATGAAGTAATTATGAAAAGACATGTTGCTGATCCTGATTAGATTTTTGAGTTTTGTGTTGACCTAGAATGTCTTCGTTAGGCGTAAAAGTAGTTTTGGAAGACTTGTTTTCGAATAGATAGTTTACACAAAACGCAGCTTTAAAAATCGACTTAAAACGCCCAACGTTAATAGCCAAATGACAACTTGAAACATATTTTCGGCAAACCAAATGAATATTGAGGCTGATGTGAATAGTAAAAGGGGATTATCGTACATTTTCCGACATTATTTTGGACTTTCTAAACTCTAGCTAAACATATAGTAACACACATATATAGATAACATACATTTTGAAGACCGTCATTTAACATAGTTTAGGAAAAGCGATAGTTACTGAAAAATAGTAAGCTTTGGTAAAACATAGCGATCGGACTTGAAAGTTTAGTGATTATGGATTAGTTTAGCGCATTTTGTAAAATAATGAAACTTAACAAAAAAGGAGACGGTATTAAAACGTCCTTGAAACTCAAAACTTTCCTAAAATAGAAACTTTCTAAAAGTATAATTTTTGGAAAAACGCCAAGACATGACGAAAAACTTAATAATTTATTTAGTCATCAGCTTTATTAAACAAACTAAAGTACAAAACACACAAGGATGTCTTTCTCTGAAAGCATATCTTACAAGTTTCGTTATCTTTTGATTTACCTAAGACGCGTCATTTATTTAGGTCGCGTGTAGGACCTTTCCACGGCATTATTTCTTCCACGTTTATTAACGATTCAACCACTTGCTTAAGGCGAGTTTCATAGCCCTACGTTTTTACCGATTTAAAATGCTTTTATACTTGGGGTGAGAAACATTGATTTGCTTTAAAATTGAGACATAAGTTCTAAAGGAGTTTTACATTTTATGTGTTGCCAAGTTTGCTTATACAAACCACAATGCCCGAACAATCATGAACCGTATAGTCACCTAGTGGCCAATATGGATTGGTTAAGAAGAGCGCGAATGTTTAATAATCTATAGTTACTAATTATCCCTATCTGCTTTAAGTTTCCCCTTAACGAAGAACAAACGGATATATGTCAGCTCGAGTGCTTTGTGGTGGTCTTTTTGTTTGGGACACCAGTTAGGGCCAAGAATATATTGGGCATGATATGATAAGCCTGTTTTTAATTAGCACGGTAGTCAATGAGCTTAGCGTAACATAAATACTTTTATGTTGATGTTGTATCTGTTAAGTAGTCGCATGCGTTTTAAAATCTTGTGTCCACTCCTTAGTAAAACTTAAACCCTCTGATTCCAACATATATGTTGAACGTTTTAAACATGTTTTTCTCAGTGCTTAGCTTGGCTTGATTCTTGAGCTAAATGGAGTCCTAATGTTCTATTGACCTCAGACTTCGTCAATATCCAAGACACTCTATTTATATACTCGTTGTCATTATCAAACTTTGTTATGCTTCCGCTACATTTAACTTTCATATGATCGGTTGTAAAACTTAATTAAATTTTCTTTATGCAACAAGTATAACTATTTTTCAAACGTCCATGATTAGTGTTCGTTCTTTATTGATTTTGGTGTTCTGGTATTGTTAGACGACAAAAAAACGCCCTCGGACACGTATTCCGTCTAGGCACCGTCTGGGGGTGTGACAGATTGTTTAATCTGAAATCTAAGGAAATAGGTGAGGACACCATACATGGCTCAATTATTATCTTTGATCAATAATTATATAGCAAACTGTAACACAATTATGTTCTTGAGGACCCAAATATAATATCATGCAACATTAGATTTGCACTAGAAATCCCACATCAGTTTGAGTTTTTATGACAAACAATGTTTTTGTCTATCTTACCTCTTATAAACTATATGTTTAGGAAAAATGTTGAGAGGTTTCATACCACATGCACTAGGAGCTTGTTTAATCATAAAGGGCTTAGGTCCAACTTTGCAAACATGGTGGGGAACTCATTGCTTCTCCAAAACCTAGAGGTTGTTTGACATAAACTTCTTCCTTCAGCTTTCCCATTTAGGAAAGTACTTTTCACATCCATTTGATAGCATGTGAAGTTCATGTATGTGGCAAAGGCAAGAAAGATCCTAATTGCTTCAAGTCTTGCAACTGGAGAAAAGGTTTCATCATAGTCTATGCCTTCTTGTTGATTGTATCCTTGAGCTACAAGCCTTGTCTTGTTTTTTATGACAATTCATATCTCATCTCTTTTGTTCCTGAATAACCATTTTGAGCCAATTATGGTTTTACCATAAGGTGCATGAACCAATTTCCATACTTTGTTTCTGGAAAATTGGTTTAGTTCCTCTTGCATGGCATGCTTCAGAAACCTTTTTTAGTTCTACTTAGAAAAAAAGTCTAACAATAAACATTCATGAACTAAAGCAGCACGTAGTTCTTTGTCCATACCCTATAAAGCATTCCAGCCTCCTAATCACTATGATTTAACCAGCCAAATGTTTTGTCCTGAGACCATCTGTCATGAGGAAGCTGTAGAGGCCATGATATGGGATGGATAGAGAGGGAATGGTTGAGATTGGAATTGTATTTGAAACTGAAGCATCCTCAGCTGGAGAGGATAGTGGTTCAGAGGTTTGAACATCTTCAGTATTTAGGAGGTTATCAATGATATGATTATCATTGTTATGATTTGAGTGCTCAGATTGATCATCATTTAAGATTTCATCATCATGAGCTGAGTGATCATTTTGGTCATTTTGATCAGCTTGATCATGTTGATCATATGAAACATATGTTTTTATAATGACAGGTTCAAGTCTTTCATAGGGATCTATGAAAGAAACAACATTGCTGTTTACTTGATACCTTTGAGATGGTTTATATAGAAGAAGATACTCATCGGATGGATATCCTTTCAGATACAGCAAATGGTGAAGTTTTCGATCTGAAGATTTTTATGAATTTGATAGCATTAGTGCTTTCATCAAATGTGATGTGATAGTTTTCTTTAGTTTGTTGTCTTCTGGTGTTAAAGACTCTGAAGGCTTTGGAAACCAGTGAGTATCCAAGGAAATAACCATCATCAGCTTTTTCATCAAACTTGCCTAAGTAGTATTTATGATTGTGGATGCAAACTGGACATCCAAAAACATGAAGGAAGTTAATGTTTAGAATCCTCCCACGAAAGATTTCATAAGGAGTTTTGAGATGTCTCTTAACAATAGTGGACCTATTTTGAGTGTAGCATGCAATGGCTACAGCTTTAGTCCAATATTGTTTTGAAAAGACAGATCCTGAAAGCATTGTTCTTGCAGCTTCTATGAGAGTTTTGGTTTTCCTTTCAGCAACACCATTTTGTTCAGGTGTGTATGGAGAGGAAAATTTTTAGGAAGACCCTTTTTCATCACAAAAGTTTACAAGAATGCTATTTTAGAATTCAATACCATTGTTAGTTTTGAGTTGTTTGACTTTGATGACATTTTGATTTTCAACTCTTTTGAAGAATGACATAATGGTTTCAGGTGCATGACTTTTCTTTTTCAGAAAGTATACCCAAGTGTACCTTGAGTACTCATCAACAATGACAAGGGTATACTTTTCATGGTTAATGGACCTAGGAGTTATAGGTCCAAATAAGTCCATGTGAAGAAGACGAAAACATTTTTGATAGAAGATGTCTATTTTGTTTTGAAGCTGGCTCTATGATGCTTTCCCTTTTCACATGATGAATATGGTTTGTCCTTTGAGTAGACAAGTGAGGGAAGACCAATAACAAGTTTTTGTTTTGCCAGTTGGTTGATTATTTTAAAGTTTAGATGAGCAAGTCTTTTGTGCCAAAGCCAGTTGAGATTTCAGTGGCTTTGGCAAAGAAATAAGATTCTTGTGCAGAAGATGTCATATCCAGAACATATACATCTTTTACTCTTGGAGCAATCATAACAATTTCTTTGTTAGAGTTGAAGATTGTTTCTATTTTCTCATCAACCTGAACAATGTATTTAGCATCATATAGTTGACTGATGCTAACTAAATTGTATGTGAGATCATTTACAAATGCTACTTTTGTGAAAACTATACCATTACATTTAATAGAACCATATCCTTCAGTAACGCATGTTGAATCATCTCCAAACACTACTTTAGGTCCTGGTTGTTCCACATATTTGTGCAGATAGATTTTAACACCATTCATATGCCTTGAGCATCCACTATCCAGGTACCAGACGGGTTTCCTGATGTCACTCTGCACAAATAAGTTAAATGGTTAGTTTTGCTTTGAAACCTACCTTTTAGTGGGAGTCTTAGATCTGTTAGCATTTGATAATTCAGCCTTTTAAATTTTAGAGCTTCAGCTTTCTTAGCTTGAAGTGTTTCACCTCTTTTGGAACCACTCAATGTCATTGTGATTAGTTGTTGTATGAACTGTGCTACCATATGTTTCACAACTTTTTATAACATGTTGAGGGTTTTTTAGCTTGATTCCCCTTCTTAGAGAAATGATCCTGTTATGACCATGTGTGTCATGATCATAACTTCCACATATATCACATATGGGATAGTTTACACAATCATCACAAAGATGATCACTGAACCCACAATGTATGCATGGAGGGAAGAAGTGTTTTGATGGTCTTGGGGTTTTAGATCTTGATGAAGATCCCCCCTGACTTTTGAGATGTTGAGTCATGTCATGGTGGACATATATTCAGCATGATCATAGGTTCTGTGATCAGTTCTCTCACACTTTTTACAAAACGGAACTTTGTAATCAAAGAGATGATTGTTTAATCTACAAAGTTCACAACCCTTTTTGAATTGTTTTTTGTATCTGTTTTGAAGTGCATTTTGGGGAACTTGTTAAGATTTCTTATTTCTGGACTAAGATGACTGGTTTTGCTAATTTGTAATTTTAGATCATTTAGTTCTTTCATTACACTATCCAAAGGAAAGTCATCTTCAGTTTTCACATTCTTTAATTTACCAACAGGGGCTAAGTCAGTTTTTAAATCTGAAGCTTTAGCCTTAGCATGAGCTGAGGATGGTTCATTAATGGTGACACCTTTTAAAGCTTCAGCTTTGAATGTGGAATTTGACTTTAAAAATTAATTTGATAGTCTTTGGTCCAAATACAGGTTCTGCACCTGCTAATTTCTCTAGTGGAGGAAGAGGGGTGATATAAACTGAAGATTCATCAGCTGAATCATATTCAGTAGCTGAAGAGTCAGTGATAGCAACTAAAGGATCAGTTCTTTTTACTTGTGACTCAGCTCTGCCAGTATCATGATTTGGCAAAAGGAATCCTTCAGCTTTAAACAACCAGGGTCTTTCAACACCTAGAATGGACACTTTTGTGTCTTCAGCTGAAGATTTTCCAAAGACCAAGTCTGTTTGCCCAGAACTAGAGGGGTCTTTAGTGAGTTGATCTAATCCTAAGATTCTTTTCTTTTAATTAGGAATTTGTTCACGGATACACTAATTTACTTTGTTAGAACTATTTAGCCATGTTTTAGTGATTGTTGTTAGCTCTTTTAGTTCTACTCTTAAGTTTTTATTCTCTTTGAGAATCTTAGTGTTGACATGCTGCATGGTAAGAAAATCAAGTTTTGCTTGTTTCAATACTAGAAGTTGTTCTTTGCATGTATTCAGTTCTTGAATAAGATCTCTATGTTTTAACACAAGATTATTTCTTTGTTCTTCAACATAGTTAAGATCAATACACAAATAATCAATAAAAGATTTTCTTTCATCATTATCTTCCATATCAAGAAGAATGTGTACCTTTCTTATAAAGATCTTCACCCATTCACCATTTCTGGCACTTTCTTTGCCAACATCAACATTTTCATCATCGGCTAGTGCCATGAGAACCTTTACTTCAGTCATCTCATTATCATCTAATGACACATCTTCTTCATCCCATTCATATGCTTCAGCAACAAGACCTTTGTTTTTTACCATTGATGGTTTAGATGAAGTACCAGAACTGAAAAGGGCTAGCTTGGCCTTGACTTTGTTATACTTTGCTTCAAAATCTTTGTTGGGCCTCAGTTCAGGTTTCTGCTGAGAGGGACTGAAGATAGTAGTTTGAGGTTTTTGAAAAGGTGACGAGTACGATGGAACTGAAGTCTTAGAAAAACAGTTTCTTGCAAAGTGGCCTTTCCTGCCACATTTGTGGCAAATAGTATCATCAATTGGTTTTGTACTGCTGAACCTTTGATATCCCTTTTTGAAGAATCTTTTAGACTTGTCTAAAAGAGCTCTTTCTTTGTACTCTTCTTCAAGGTCATTTAGGTACTCCTGACTGCTGCTAGTGTCGTCTTCATCATCAGGACTATATTGAAAGTCTTAGACAATAGAGGTTGAAAAGAAGGTAGTTGATAATGCAGTTGCAGTGACAAGAGATTTTTTCTTTTCAGATTCATAAATACTATCAATGAGGTTTTCCACATATTTAAGTTTACCAAATAGAGAAGCAAGCTCAGATTCTTTCACATGATTTATGTTTCTGAGACTTTAGCAGAAACTTAGCCACTTCTTTGGTAACCCATTTATAAAACCAGTATTTATTTCAAGCTTTGAAAGTTTGATTCCATCATTTACTAACTCATTCATCAAAGCTTTGTATCTGGTGAAAGTTTGTGTTAAAGTTTCACCTTCTCTTGTTTTGACAGGTGTCTGTTATCACGGGCTTCTAGGTCCATAACCCGTACTTTCTTTCACATCTGAGGGGCCCTCTTTTTTTGGGGGGGATTATAGTATAGGTCATTCAGGTTAAATTTAGTTGTCAGACAATATATGACAGAGTTCATTTGGTCATCTAGAAGCACAGACAAGATGAGACTTTTGAGTCGCTAATCTAAGTTAGCAGCCTTTTTCTCATCACTTGTCCATTGTGCTTCTGGCTTCCTTTGACCAGCTGTCAAATGGACAAAAGGACCATTTTCAATGATGTTTTTGAATTAAGATTCAATACCAATTATATGGCACATAAACCTCTTTTTCCAATTTGTGAAATTTTCCACCTCTAGTATAGGAGCAGCATTTAACTGGCCACCCCTATATTCAAGAGTCTGTGGTACTTCTGCTGCCATTTAAAATGGATCTTGATTTTAAAATTTTTTTGAGCAGTTATATAAAAACTTTGAAAATGTTTTATAAATCAGACTGCTCTGATACCACTTATTGGTCCTTTTGAATGTGATACTAGGGGGGGATTTATCTGTTAAACTGATCACATTTTATGGCAACAAAGTGGTTTTTTAAACATATATATATTATATATTTATATTATATATATATTTATATATATATATTTATCTTATTTATATATATATTTATATATAGATATAAGCAATATAAAAGAACAAGTTTAATCACACAAGAAGTAACTTTTCAAATGTTTAAGTTCATATTAGAATTCAAATAAGGAAACTCTATGATGACAACCTTGCTTGCAGAATCGCAGGTGTTTTTTTGAAATGATAATTGGGTTATAATCTCCTTCTAACTTAAACTCTTAACCAAAGTTATAAGAGTAAGAAAACAAACTATTCGACTAGAATTGAAGCTTCTGCTTCAGCAGTTTCTATTTAGTTGGTTTGAGAGATAAATGCTCTTCAATGTGTTTCACATTAATTGGAAGAGATAGCATTTACTCTCAGCATTCCTTTCCTTTTATAGGCAAAGGAATTAGTGTTTACAAGTTATCCTAATATACATGGCAAGCATTAAATGGGTGGTTGAGCTACCATTTAATGCAACCATGCTTTATAGTACCATGTACAGCCCTTTAAGGAAAGTTGAAGTACTTTTATACCAACTTTAAAAGTATTCATTCCCAAGGAGATTGCTTTATTCCTTTTGACATAAAGCAATCTTTTTCCCGCCTTGTAAACCTTCTAGAAGTGAAACATTTTGTTTCAATCTTCTAAGAAGGAGATCGACATCGTTAAGCTTGGAATTGTCAACCAAGCTGAACTGAAGCTCTTGCTAAGGTCTTTTTCAGTTTCTGATCCACTGCATAAACTGAAGTAAAGATGATCTTGATCTTCTAAGTATCTGAAGAACCAAAGCTGAAGTTTCTTCAGTGACTCAAGCTGAACTGTCTTCAGCTTAACTTATACTTAGGGGATTTTATGTTTAAATCTACTGAGAGACTGAAAGGCTCAAGAACTGACCTCAACATGTTTTTATACACATATTTTTATAACCACATTTTATACACACATTTTTATATAAATGTTTTTATGCACATTTTTATATACACTTTTTTATACCCACATTCTTAAACACGCATCTTTATACATGTTTTATACAAACATTTTTATATACGCATTTTTATACATATTTTTTACACATGTGTATAAATATGTGTGTACAAAAATGTGGGTATAAAATGTATCTATAAAAATGTGTATAAATTGTGTATATAAAAATATGTGTAGAAAAACGTGTATAAAATATGTATATAAAAATATGTGTATTAAAACGTGTATAAAACATGTATTATAAAAGCGTGCGTATAAAAAGTGTATAAAATGTGTATAAAACCGTGTATAAAAACGTGTGTATATAAATGTGTGTAAATATATGTGTACGTGTATAAAGGTCTAGTGGTATGTGAGTTCCCCGCCAACCTAGAGGTTGTGGGTTCAAGCCTCGCCGGAGACATTTGTTAGATATATTGTGAGATAGGTGGTATAGGATGTGAGAAAAAAATTGCCGTTTTAAAAATAATAATAATAATAATAAAATAATAATAATAATGTGTGTAAACCGTGTATAAAAATGTGTATAAAAAGTGTGTATAAAAATCTGTATAAAAATGTGTGTATAAAAACGTATATAAAAATGTGTGTGTAAATGTGTATAAAATAATGTGTTTAAACATGTGTATAAAAAAAGTGTGAATAAAAAAGTGTGCATAAAACCGTGTCAAAAAATGTGTGTATAAAACCGTGTATAAAAATGTGTATAAAAACATGTGTTTAAACGTGTGTATAAAAACGTGCGTATAAAAAAGTGAATAAAAAAGTGAATAAAACCGTGTATAAAAACGTGTGTATAAAACCGTATATAAAAATGTGTGTATAAAAATGCGTATAATTATGTGTGTATAAAAATATGTGTATAAAACCGTGTATAAAAATGTGTGTATAAAACCGTGTATAAAAATTATGTATAAAAATATGTGTATAAAATTTGTGTATAAAAACGTGTGTATAAAACCGTGTATGAAAATGTGTGTATAAAACCGTGTATAAAAATATGTGTATAAAAACGTGTGTATAAAAACGTGTATAAAAATGGATGTATAAAAACGTGTATAAAAATATGTGTATAAAAACATGTATAAATTTTAAAGATAATTAGAAAAAAAAAATTATAAGAAAACTAAATTTTGAGTCAAGTATAAACGGCCGTTAGTATAAAAGACTAACGTTGCAAACGTTCGTTGACTAAATAGATTAATGTTGCCACATGATGTAGTTATGGACTAACGATGTAACTGGATTTAACTAAGAGAGCTTACGTCAATTTGGTCAAAGGACCGGTTAACTCAATTGGGATAATCACAGGGACTACTGGTGTAATTAAATGCGTTTTAGGACCAAAGGTGTAATTGTGTGTAAACCACAATGACGATTTATGTAATTAACTCAAAATTTTATACATAAACATATTTTTCAACTATAAAATAATGGGACCCATTTTTTATTTTCGTTTTCATTTTTTTTAAACTTAACACATTTCAACCAATTTTATACGATGTACTAAAAATACGAGTTACAACGAAAGTAAAAATATGATATAACAAACCAAGGACTAACGGTATGAGTAAGAGACCATAAGAGACTACAACTGAAAAAGAAATAAATCAATAAGGTTAAAAATATAGAAAAATAAAATATTAGACTTCTTCATCTTCCTTTTACGCACACTGAAACATACACAAACCTAACAAAACACACAAACAAAAACATACTCAAACACTTACACAAACGCAAGTAGCTGGTTTAAAAGAATAACGAAAATTATAATGAACGGTATTACGATGGCACCTACAATGCTGCTATGACGCTGTTAAGGTAAAATACCGTACCTTGAGTCTAGGGTGCGTTCCCTACCCTCTTGGTGAAGTATCCTCTTTGAATTACCTGAAAGTAAGAAAGAATACCCGTTAACTCGCCCCGGGTGTTGACCCAGGACCAAGCTCGGGCGTAAGAGTAAGTAGGTGAATATGAGCCGAAGGGGCTGTATATGAGAGCCGAGGAGGCTATAGTAATAAATGTGTGTGTGTGCAGTAAATGATATGCTTTGAATAGTAAATACGGGGGTATTTATACTAGTCAAAACACTGTAGCGATGTACGGTTTCTGGCATGTAGATGACGACCCTTTCATCATGTCTCTATCGCCTGTGTCTTAGATGGTGACATCTCTTTAGTTGACGTCACAGTTTATCGTGCAGTCACTATCTTTCTGTGTTTATGGTGACGTTATCTCTTTGATGACGTTGCCCTGTAGGTCTCTGAAATAAAGTCAGCGCTTTGTTGTTTACTAGGCTGACGTCTCATACCCGTTTGGAACTTCATGGCCCTTTCGGACCCTTGTGGCCCTTTTGGACTTGAATAGCTTGCTTGGTCTGGAATGATTCGATTGGGCTTGAGTGGTTCGCTTGGGCTTTGCGTGGCCCATTCGGACTATTGGCCTGTCCGGCATATACGCGGACATGTCCCCCCCAGTATGGCTTTAAGGGTTGTAAACTATTGAAGTCATACTTGAGGTGCTCGTCTGGAAGGGTCCTGAGACGTTGGTCCTTGTTTCTTTCCTGCACTAACCATCCTCCTTTTCTCTTCTTCCCCTTCCTCCCTTTTTTTTACGTCTTGATAAGTATGAAACAAAATTCATAATTATTAGGAGGTGAGATCCATTTGTCTTCTTGATGTGTATGAGACAAAATCATAATTACAGTGGGTTAAAAACCATTATGACTTTTCATCGTCTCTTCATCCGGTGTGTACACGTGTTGGGCGATTTCTCATCAACGATCACGATTGGGCTTTGACAGCTATTATGTGTGATTTGATGAACCCAAGCCCATTTGGGGCCTATAAATAGTCCATGGTTACTTATTTTTTACCGTGTGTAAAATTTTTAAAATCATAGCCGAACGTCCTTTGCCTGCGAGATAATTGTTCGACTCGTCAAGCCGTCTTTTCCTTTATTGTGATCAGGTATACCTTTCTTGAACAGTACTCCTGCCTCTATCACATATTGACTTATCTTGGCACGCAGGGACCGTGCTTCATTTTTGTCCGAAAGGACTATTCCTTCTTCCAAGTAGTTGATGATGGGAGTCATCCAATTCGTCCCTTCCTCTTCCACAATGGTTTGCACCTCCCTAGCGTCGGTTGATCGTTCATTGAGAACTTCCACTAGAATCTCTTTGGTGAGGTGGCTGAAAGGGACTGTGGCTAGCTTGCCTAAAATATCCGCCTTCTGATTATCTTCTCTTGGTATGTTCTCAATGGAAAATGTCTTGAATGCTGAGATGAACTCTTTGGCTTTGGCC
>BQNB010157833.1:0-15104 GCA_026074375.1 Tanacetum coccineum
TCTAATCCATCACTCTCTAAAAGTTCAAAGGATTCTCTTGATGCTAGATTCAAACCATCATGGGAGGAGGAAAAGATAGATACTGAACATCCAGAGAATGAAGATAGTAAGGTGCCAAATGTAGAGGAGCCAAGAGTTAATCAAGAGCAGGATGCAAATGTCAACAGCACTAACAACATTAATATTGTTTGTCCAACTGTTAATGCTGTTGACATAGAAAATAATGCTATTGATGAGAATATAGTCTATAGATGTATTGATGATCTAAATATGCCTAATTTAGAAGAGATTGTCTATTCTGATGATGATGAAAAAGTTGGTATAGAGGCTGACATGAACAATTTGGCTACAACTATGCCTGTCAGTCCTATTCCAACTACAAGAGTTCATAAGGATCATCTACTTAAACGAATCATTGGAGATATACATTTAGCACCTTAAACCAGAAGGATGACAAAGAATGTGACTGAACATGGTATGTTTAGCTCAGTGCAATAGAGAATCAACCATAAAGATTTTTAGAATTGTCTGTTTGCTTGTTTTTTTTCACAAGTAGAACCCAAAAGGTGATTCAAGCTTTGACAGATCCAAGCCGGATAGAAGCAATGCAGGATGAGCTTCTACAGTTTATATTACAGAAGTTTTGGACTTTGGTTGAGTTACCATAAGGCAAGAGGGCCATTGGTACTAAATGGGTGTACATAAACAAAAAAGATGATAGAGGTATTATGGTTAGAAACAAGGCAAGGCTGGTAGCACAGGGTTACACTCAAGGGGAGGGTATAGATTATGATGAAGTTTTTGCTCGAACTGCTAGGATTGAAGTAATTAAGGCTTTTACTTAAGCCTGTGCTCATTTATGTACTTCATTGTTTATTCAGTGGGATGTGAGAGTGCATTTTTGTATGGCACAATTTAAAGAATGAGGTTTAAGTTTGCCAAACCTCCAGGGTTGAAGATGCATGAGTCTTCCTGAACAAAGTTTACAAGGTAGGAAAAGGCTTTATATGGTTTTCTTCAGCTCTTAGAGCCTGGTTATGAGGACACTTATCTACCTACTTTATTAGAAAATAGATTTAGATAGGGGACTATAGCAGGACTTTATTTATCAAGAGGACTAAGGTGATATCCTGTTTGTACAGGTGTACTAGATGTCATCATCTTTGGGTTTTTCGAAAGAATGTCGTTATGTACTGAGTTTGAACAGAGGATGAAACAAGAGATTCATATAAGTTCTTGGGGGAGAATCACTTTCTTCTTTTAGGTTTGCCATGGTAAAAACTAAATGATGATGGAATCTTCATTAGCAAGTACAATATGTGGATGAACGAAGAAAATCATCCCCCCCCAAAACCCAACCGACTCAAACCTCACCTCTTTTGAAAGAGTTTGATGTATGCCCTGTGAAGTCAGTAAGCTCTCCCATGGAGGACTCAATAAAGCATTTACTCAAGGATGAAGACAGCTAAAGAATTGTGGATGTTCATTTTTACTGATCAATGATTGGATCATTAATGTACTAACTGCTTCTAGGATCTGACTATAGTGTTTGGTTTGTGCTTATGCAGGTTCCAAAGTTACACCAAAGTCTTCACATCTTCATGTTGTGAAGAGAATCTTTAGATACTTAAAAGGTCATCCTAATTGGGCCTTGGTAAACCCTTTCTTTGGGAGATTTCTGGTCGCCACCCTTGTCTTATATTACGGCCATAAAATTGCCACTTTCGTCCTTTCTAACTGTTTAGGGTATGACATTACGATGTTGGGTTGTTATGTTTTAACAAGGGTGGGCGATCGTGGGCAGTCGACACATTTTTTGTTAGATCTATCAAGGAAATCGCTCATTACATATAAACAAAGTCCTCTACTTAATATGCTTTGATTCGATTTGATTCATACTTATTAAGGATACCTATTGATTGATCATTTTCCTTTTTAGGGTTTTGATAAATTTTATTGGAGTTTGTTTTCTGTTCAATGACCATGCTAGTGGTTTTGATTCTGGATTTCGTACATGTGATACGTTGTATCTATATTCTGATCACGGTGCTGATGGTGATGTTGTGTTGTTGTTTTGACTTGTTTATAGGCCCTTATTGTTTAATATCTTGAAAACACCTTTGAGAGTGTAAAACATTGGTTGAAAGTAGGGTTCCTGGGATCATATTGGTTCGTGGTACTGTTCTGGAAATTGGTCGTGGGTGCAGAGAGAGTGGAAGCTGGTCGTTTGGTTTTATTGACTGCTGCTAGGGATTCCTATTAGGCATTTGTGGTTAAAAAATAATAAGCACGGCGAATGTGTTTATCATGAAAGTAGGCTCTGTATGGGTTTATCGATAGTTCCTTGAACAAAATAAATCTCACTTAGTTTTTAGTTTAGGGTTTCGAGTTAGAAGTTGTTGCGTGAATTTTAACTGTGGGAATTCATGTTGTGCATTAAAATCACCATGGATCTAGTTTCTCATTGATTTAAAACCCGTTTAAGGGTTTGTCGTAAGATGTTACAGTGTTTCAATCTGTTTCGTCCAGATTTGATCATGTATGATCTCCTGATTCATCGACAAGCTAATGGCATTTCTCATGAAGGTATCTAAGTAGAAGATTGAGGCTGTTGGAAGTTCTCCATTCTATTTTGATGGATTTTGGATTCTATGGAGGCTTTAAAGCTCTCAATTCATGGGACGCGTGACTATTTTAGTGTTGATTACAAATTAATATGTATCCGTTCATCATGGTCATGATTAAAATAAGTAAATGGAAATTCGCGGGTGCGGAATGTCTCTCATTGAGGCAAGTTATAATTTAGAAAAATCCGCTAGTAAGTGTTTGTGTAACTTTGGAAAATTTTTTCTAGTTTATGTTTGTGCGAGACGTTTGTTCCTTTCATTGTTAGTTCATATGAGTGGACATGTCACTCTTATGTTGGTTTTTGGTATGTTGCACTTAATGTGCATGCTTGTTGCCCATGTAACGGGCTGTGATATAGGACACCGCCTATATCCCTTGTACTTAAAAGCTTTTTGGTGTAATACTATTTATCGGGGAAACCCTTTACCTAAAAAAAATTAGGCATTTGGTATCCTAGAGATTCACCATTTAACTTGGAGGCTTTTTCTGATATTGATTATGCTAGTGCTTGCTTAGACAGGAAGAACTCACAATAGAAAGGTTATCAATATTTCATTGAAGAAGATTGATTTCAATGGCAATGATCAAAAAACAGATATAGGTTGCCTAACTCCACCATATCTGTAGCCGGTATGTTGTGTGCAGCAATTTTTTTTTCGGTGTGGATAGGATGTTATGGACCAAAATCAATTGCTTGATTATGGGATCAACTTTATGAAACACCAAGATTTTAATTGACAATCGAAAGACTCATCTTGCTATTGTTAAGATCCAGTGGTTTTAACACAAAGGACTAAGGCACATTGATATTGTACATCACTTCATCAGGATTCATATGGAAGAGATTAATTCAAGTGATCAAGATTCACACTGATCACAATGTTGTTGATTTACTTACAAAGGCATTTGATGTTAGCATATTTCAATATCTGATTGCAAGTATTGGAATGCTTAACCGCTAAAGTATTGACTGATGGGAGGTTAATTATGAAGTCTTGCTTAATGAAAGGATATTTAGAATGGAATGGAACAGCAGCTAAGGATGAATTTCAAGTTAGTGCTGTTAGAGTGACTTACTACTGACAAGTATACTTAATGCTGCTAGTTGCATTTAATATTGTTGTCAAAATTAAAAATGTTAAACCTATCAAGCAGAAGTGGGTGAAGGGTCAGGAAATCCCACTGAACCCCATCACACATCCACAACTGTCTCACTATTTAATCTTGAACCAATCACTGTTCCATCATTATCTTAACCCAAAAAGACTCAAAAACCTAGGAAAGCCAAAAAGACCACTGAGATATCTCAGTCTAGTAGACCTATTCCCTTTGTAACAGATGAGACTGTCATTAATGAGTGGGAAGACAGAATGGAAAGGGCTGCCACTATTGCTTCTAGCTTAGAAGCAGAGCATGCCAGCGGTAACATAAATAGGACCCAATCTATGGCAACACTTAATGAGTCTTTTCCTTAGGGAACTGATTCAGGTAGTGGTCCCAGGTGACAAGATACCATATTAAGGGGTGCAGAAGCTTAAATTTGATTTGAGGCTGCATCTGAACAAGTCATATAATCCACCTCTCTCAAGAGTTAACACACTTAGAAGTGGGGAGGATAGCATGAAACTAAAGGAAATGATGGAATGTTGTACCAAACTGTCTGTTAGGGCTCTTGATTTGTGATATAAAAACAACTAGAGTAAATTGGTAAGAAAAAGAAATTAGAGATATAGTGAGCTGAAAAATAGAAGAGAGACTGTGATGATATAAAAAACAGATAGAGGGAATTAGGTGAAAAAAAGAATATGAGAGATATTGGAGATTAAATAAGAAAATCGAGAGCTTTGTGAGAATCAAAATTATATGATGAGGTATGCTTTTTTTCGGGTAATAAATTAGAGTTAATGCTGGTTGTTGCGTAAAAGGTAATGCTGCCTAAGGCATAAACTTACTAATGCAGTACTCAGGTTTATGCTGCTGAGGCCATTCAGCTTACACATGTTGGGATAAGTTAATGCTGCAGGCATATAAATTCTACGCTGGGCTTAAAGTTAAAACTGTTAGCATTAATCGATATTGGATGACACACACACGGTTTGGATCTCGGATTGAACACAATGCTTGGTTTAAGGATAAGCTAACAGGTTATGATTTTAACCGTTCTTAAAAGTTTAAAGGCTCGTATTTATTTAAAGAATTGATTACAAAGATGGTTATTTATCACCTATTTGAAGTTAAAGTGGAGTTTTTCGGATGCGTGTTCTTATCATATCTTAAAGTGGGTGTTACACTATGAAGATAACTTGTTCATGCTTAGAAACAATGTGACGAAGACTTGTCAAAATCTAGCAAAGGTGTGTGATCTACAAACTTATGGTGCTCAATGCTCACATTTGCTAACTTTGGTTATGTGTCTCATAGAAGATGAAGGAAAAAAAAGGAATTGAATGATTTTTGTCAAGAGGTTGCGATCTACTTATATTTCACAGATTTATTTATATGTTCGAAGCCACGTGGATAGTACAAGATATAGGACACAAGTTTGGGTTTTTGTCAAGAGGTTGCGATCTACTGCTAGTTTAAAACTGTTAGCATTAATCGATATTGGATGACACACACACGGTTTGGATCTCGGATTGAACACAATGCTTCGTTTAAGGGGAAGCTAACAAGTTATGATTTTAAATGTTCTTAAAAGTTTAAAGGCTCGTATTTATTTGAAGAATTGATTACGAAGATGGTTATTTATCACATATTTGAAGTTGAAGTGGAGTTTTTTGGATTCGTGTTCTTATCATATCTTAAAGTGGGTGTTACACTTTGAAGATAACTTGTTCATGCTTAGAAATGTTGTGATGAAGACTTGTCAAAATCTTGCAAAGGTGTGTGATCTACAAACTTATGGTGCTCAATGCTCACATTTGCTAACTTTGGTTATGTGTCTCATAGAAGATGAGGATTTTTGTCAAGAGGTTGCGATCTACTTATATTTCAAAGATTTATTTATAAGTTCAAAGCCACATGGATAGTACAAGATATAAGACACAAGTTTGGGTTGTTCTACTTCATCATCAAGTTTGTTATACTTAGTTTTCTTCATCAGTAATCATTACATAGAGCCTACAGAATTGAAGATTCAGAAATGGTTAACATATAGGTTTCATGGGAAGCTTATTGTTAAAATGTTTAACCATCAGGTTATGTTCATGCACCACTTGAAGTGAAAGGTTTCATTACTACTACTAGTTGTCTATTACTACTACTAGTTTAAGGTTCTACTGTCTTGAATTCATTATTCTTATTATGCGTCATGGAGGGTAATTTGAGACATTGGAAAGCTGGATTAGTAGTGTAGTATATGGTTTGTAGTTGTAACGATTCAAGTTGCTTATCTACACAAGACCCCTATTAGATTATGACAAAAAAGGGAAGAAGATTACAGAGATATGATTTGCAGCTTATTATGTGTGGTGATATGAGCAAGTTACAAAGGAAATCTGAATTAAGAGGAAGTTTTGTTTAATTCAAGGAGATGATTACATCTCAACTTTAGGGGAAGCTTTGTTTAAAGGCTTTATGATGAAGTTCGTACACGACTTTGTTTGTTTTGTCATCATAAAATAAGGGAAGATTGTTGGGATTCTAGATTTGATGAGACAAATTAAATAAAAGAATGAAACATAAGGACTAAATCATCAAGATTGGAATTCTACAAGCTGGTGGGGAATTGTGGAAGATTTGGTCAAAGATATCAAAAGATGAAGATTCTGGAAGATCTCCTTAAGAAGATAAAGATAACAGAAGACATTTCTTAATGTTTAAAAGATTTACTTGTTTATATCTTTATGTTAACTTCCTTTGTAAGTCATGATCTCTCTATATAAAGAGATCATAGACACATAGTTTTAGTAATCCAGAAAAGTGTGTGTGTGTACACAAAGAAAAATGTTAATTTTTATAGTGGTGATGTAGCCTCAAGGTAATCAATGGTTTCCTTGATCCCTGTTATTGTTAGAGATAGGTAACTGGTTACATGCTTATATATATTCTAATCATGCTTGAAGAGTTTTACTTCTGTTCGTTGTTATTCTTCTCACCACAACAAAACCCTAATTATCAAGGGTTTGTGTATCAACTTTTTACATCAGATGTGGATTCTGATTTCAAGGGTTTAGTCATGAAGAATTCTACATATTGATGTGTTTCTTATTACGTGATGACGAATATGCCTAGCTTGTATGTTACAACGCTTCCTTAGGCTAATCGTGTTATTGTAGCACCATCAGTAATAAACCCTAATGCTAGGTTTGTTGGACGAGATAAAGTAAGGGCAAAGACACGAGGGTAAAGACGTAAAGAGTACAATTGTTAATATAGCTGTTTTGGTATTTGGTGGGCCTTATGTTAAAACAGCTTGGTCTCAAAAGAAGTTTGCACTGCTCTCTAATATTAATACTGTTTGTGCTATACCTGTTCGTGTTTATGGCAGTAATAATTGTTGTTTGGGCTTAAAGGAAGTGGAGTTAGCACTGTTACGCTGTTCATGCATAAGATTGCCTTATACACGTTAGTACTGCTTGAGCGTAAAAGGTTAAAAGTTATTACTGTTCGAGGATTTAATATTGTTTGAATATGGTTGTACTGCCTTTGTTGTCCGAGAACTTTTTAATACTGCCAGTGTCGTCCGAGAAAAGTATTTAATACTGTTGGTTGTACCCGATATCAAGTGACAAAGCATGTTTGTGGTTCTCGGCTGAGTTATGCTTTTGGACAACACACACAGGAAGTTTTTGGTTTTGGTTTACATGTTCCTAACAGATTTAAAGGATTGTATTTATGGATTAATTGGTTACGAAGAGGATTTTTTATTACTTATTTGGAGTTGAAGTGGAGTTTCACAGGTTTGTGTTCTTATCATATCTTAAAGTGGGTGTTACACTTTGAAGATAACTTGTTCGTGCTTACAACGGTGTGACAAAGACTTGACAAATCTAGCAAAGGTGTGTGATCTAACTTATGGTGCTCAATGCTCACATTTGCTATCACTTTGGTTATGTGTCTCATAGAAGATGAGGATAATTGTCAAGAGATTGCGGTCTCCTTATACATTGGTTTTGGGTATACGTTCGAAGTCACGTGGATAGTACAAGATATAAGACACAAGTTTGGGTTATTCTACTTCAACATCAAGTTCGTTATACTTAATTTTCTTCATCAGTAATCATTACATAAAGCCTACAGAATTGAAGATTCAAGAAATGGTTAACATATGGGTTTCAGGGGAAGCTTATTGTTAAAATATTTAACCATTTACATGCACCACTTTGAGGGGAAGTATTTTGTTACTACTGCTGATCTTTATTACTATTGCTAGTTTATGTTTCTACTGCTCAGAGTCATTTTTCGTATTATGCTTCATGGAGGGTATTTTGAGTATTGGAAGGCTGGATTAGTAGTTGTGGTATATGGTTTGTAGCTGTTTTGATCCAAGTTGCATATCTACAGAAGACCCCTATTTGATAATTACAAAAAGGGGAAGAAGATTACAAGTTTATTGATTTACAGCTTATTATATGTGATGGCATGATACAAAGGATATCTACTTAAGGGGAAGTTTTGTTTCATTCATGGAGATGATTACATCTCAACTTTAAGGGAAGCTTTGGCTTTATGATGAAGTTCATACACGACTTTGTTTGTTTTGTCATCATCATATGATGAAGAACTTGGAGGGTGGGGTTAAATTTCTTATGTATCCAAGGTTTGTGCAAGTGTTCCTGGACAAACAATTTGAAGGAATGTCCAAACATAAAGGGATTTATGTTACACCTTCCCATACAAAGAAGATTTTTGCTAATATGAAGCTGGAAGGAAAAGGTTTCTCTGGGAGAATCACCCCTCTATTTCAAACTATGATGGTTCAAGCTCTAGAAGACATGGGTGAAGATTCAGTTGCTCCTACTGATTCCCATTCCACACCTATTATTAATCAACCATCATCATCTAAGCCTCAAAAGAAAAAGTCGAAAAGGAAACAAAGGAAGGACAGTGGTCCTACAGAGCCTATCCCTGATGAGGCTACTAATGAGGAAACTATATCTACCCCTTCTTATGATCCACCTCAAAGTGGTAAGGATAGATTACAATTTACTGAATTGATGAATTTATGTACCAAACTACAAAAGCAGGTTCTTGATTTGGAGGAAGCAAAGACTGCTCAAGCAAAGGAGATTGCTAGTCTAAAAAAGAGAGTTAAGCAGTTACAAAAGAGAAAGAAGTCAAGAACTTCAGGGATCAAAAGGTTAAGGAAGGTTGGTTCAGCTAGCAGGGTAGAATCCTCTAATGATGTCAGTTTGGGTGCTCAAGAGGATGCATCCAAACAGGGGAGAAAAATAGATGATCTTGATGCTGATGCAGAAGTAACCTTGATTGATGAGACTCAAGAAAGATATGATGAAGAGATGTTGTTTGATATACAAGATGATTTACAAGGTAAAGAAGTTGTTGCTAAAAAATAAGTTGCTAAAAAGGAAGTTAGTGCTGCTGATCTAGTTACTACTGCTGGTGAAGTAGTTACTACTGCTAGTGCTACAACAACTATTGATGAGTTGACTATGGCTCAAACCTTGATAGAGATTAAAGCAGCTAAACCAAAGGCTGTTACAACTTCTACCGCAACAATTACTACTGTTGTTGCTAGCACAAGACCAAAGGCAAAAGGAATTGTCATTCATGATCAGGAGGAGCAAGCATCTGCATTTACACTAATAGTTTTTTCATCACGACTTCCACAAGAAAAAGACAAAGGCAAGGGAAAAATGGTTGAGCCTGAAAAACCATTAAACAAGAAAGATCAAATTGCACTTGATGAAGAATTGGCACTCAGATTGCATGCTGAAGAACAAGCAAGAAAGAGTTGCACAAGAAGAAACTAGCAGAGCATCAATTATTAAAGAACTGGATAGCATTCAATTGATGATTAAGGCTGATGAGTAATTAGCTACAAGACTCCAAGCTAAAGAACAAGAACAATTCTCTATTGAAGAAAAGTCAAGAATGTTAGTGGAGATGATAGCTGAAAGGAAAAAGTTCTTTGTAGCACAGAGAGAAGCAGAGCAAAGAAGTAAACCACCTACAAAAACTCAAATAAGGAATAGAATGTGTGCATACTTGAAGAATATGGGTGGATACAAGCATAATCAGCTGAAAGGAAGGAGTTATGAAGAAATTTAGAAGCTCTTTGACAAAGCATACAAATAGGTAAATTCATTTGTTCCTATGGATTCAGAGGTGGTGAAAAGCAGTGAGACAAGAACAAAAGGACGTTCTAAAAGAGCAGGGGATGAGATTAAATCTGATAAATCAAAGAAGCAGGAGATAGATGAGCATGTAGAAGCTGAAAAAGATGATGATCAAGAGGAGGCAGAGATGAAAAGGCATATTGAGATAGTTAAAGATGATGAGGTAGCAATTGATGCTATACCTCTAGCCACCAAACCTCCAATGATTGTTGAATACAAGATTGATAAAGATAGAAGGATGGGATACTTCAAATTGATAAGAGCTAATGGAAGATCAAAAAGGTATTCATCAATGATTAATATGCTTTAGGATATTGATAGAGAAGACTTGGAGACCCTCTGGAAGTTGGTCAAAGCTAAACATAGGAATACAAGGCTAGAGGAGGATTATGAAAGAGTGTTATGGATCTGAAAGTAATGTTTGAACTTGACATAAAAAATGAAATATGGAGAAATATACAAGGTTACAAAGTGACTATTTGGAAGCTGTTTGATACCTGTGGAGTGCACTTTGTGAGGTTTAAAAATCTACATATCTTTATGTTGGTTGAGAAAAGATATCCCCTTACACCAATAACAATCACAAACATGCTGAACAAAAAGCTTCAAACTGACCATTGGAATGAGATGTGTTATCAACTACTCAAGCTCATGACAAAGCAGGAAAAGGGTCAATGAAGTGTTTGAATGCATCCTCCTGGTGATGGTGAAGACTTTTAATGAAACTTGAAGATTCAGAAGATGAACATTAAGTTTAGGGGAGGATTGTTAGGATTTAAAGACTTCAAGATATTCTTAGAGTTACTGCTACTCAGGCTGTCAAGCATAACTTAATGTTGCTAGTAATACTAATGAAAATTATGCTAAGTAGTTAGTACTGTTAGTATAAAAGTTACTACTGCTAGTTACTACTGTTAGTATAATTAGTATTGTTAGTATAAAGTTACTACTGCTAGTAGAAGTTAAGACTGCTCAGAGATGAAGACTGAAAATATACTAAGTAGTTACTACTGCTAGTACAAAAGTTAGTACTGCTAGTGTATGTTAGTACTGCTAAAGTAAACTTCTAAGTAGTTAATGCTGCTTGTGCTCAGTTACAACTGCTGAGTGATTACTACTGCTGGAAGGATTATGCTGACAGAGAAGGGATAAAGATTGATTGGAGAACAAGAATACTTACGAAGATAAGTATTAGTTATTTGTAAAGAAGATATGTATAACTTATTTGTTTAAGAGATTACGTTTGTTTATAGAAAAGATCATGATAACTTAGGAAAGTATTGTAAGCCTTGTAGGACTCCTTGGTGTATAAAAGGAGGTCCTAGGGCATAATGTTAGACACACATCTTTGATATTCGTAGCTTCAAGGTTTTGTAAACCCTAACACTATTAAGAGTGTTCGTTTTATATTGAGGCTGAAAGTTTGGTAATCTGTCTTGTTATTGATTTTGTGTTACTATTTCATTAGAATTCTTCTTAGTATCATTGACTAGATTCCGCATAGTCTTTGATATATTCAATCAAAGTTTCTACCATAGTTGTCTTGGATTTATTCAATACAACTAAGCCTTTTTACAAGCTAAGCAAGATCTATTCAAGTGGGATCAACAAGTGGTATCAGAGCTTGTTGAGAAACTTTGAATAAGAAGAAACAATCTACACTTACCAGATCTATTTGTTTGTGAAAACATGGAGGCAGTATCTTCACAAATGGTTGTTGCTGCAAAACTTCAATATCTAATGTAATTCCGTATAAGTCAACATATTTTAAGGCTAATAATCTTCCCCCAATATGTGGACATACGGAATTACTTACAATGTTCCTATCAAGTACAATTACAACACAATAAGGACTTCTAAAGTGCTTCTAATGCTGAAGATGACATTTGTGACTTTCTGTCTTGATACTTGTACTCCAGCTTGAATCTTTTGTGTCTTTACTTGTTCTGGAACCATTATGCTAAGCATGAGTTGGATTAACTTTCCCCCAATTCATGCAGCATGTCTTGAAAAGCTTTCTTCATAGACTCCCATTTTGACGAAGTTTAGTCTGAATCATCATGCTTCCCTCCAAACCAACATCTTTCTTAACAGATTCTGAAACTTTGATGTAGTTCAAACAATATTCTAACATTGACATTCAAAGTGTACAGCGGAATTTTTGACCAAGAATCATCCAATACCTGAGGTACACAATTTATCCCTTTTAACGAAGTTGAAACCGTAGCACCAAAATCTATTAAGACCCGGAAATGCACTTTTCTTCCTCCAGGATAGTGCTGATGTGAATTGCTACACCAAAGTCAACTAAGTCCTGAGTGTGAGCAATTTATCCCTTTAAGGAATCATCCTTCACATGTGTACATCTTACATCAACTGATACTGCTTCTATACTGTATCATGACATTTGGTCTTGGTGAATATCCGTTCAAGGGTACATGCGAGAAATCAGCAACAAATCTTCTCACGTATGTAGAATACTTCACAAACTATACTAAGTAAATTAGTATATACTACTTCCCCCTGGAAGTTGACCTGATTACATCAAAGTATCAAGGTACACGTATTCCCCCATGATGGTTTCAAACTCTCGGAAGCATCATTGACGTGTACGACCATATACTCGAGAATTTCTTATCATAAGCAAAAATCTTGAAAAGTTATGAAAGACACTGAGAACTTTGAAAGATTTTGCCTGAGACGTGAAGTATCATTACGTTCTTACTTCAATTATCCCGTGAGAAATGCTGATTTTATCTCAACCATTAAACTCTCTGGCTAACTTATCAACCTCATATTCTGTCGGCTATTGTTGTGACCACATGGTAAAGTAAACCCGATATACCAAACTTGAAAATAAAGTAAGATTCACCAAATTATGTTACATAAGCTTGCACTGTTGTTGATTGAAGAACAGTGCAGAAGAGAGCCTCTAAGTACTCTATACCCAATCACAAAGTATATGAAAAGTACAACACCTCTTGAAATTATCCACATTGGCTTCTGTATGTGACACTGAGTACTACAACGTATCTCCTTTAGGTGGTAGCTATAACCCGTGATACTAACATTAACTCCTTACATCGGCATAACTAAATAATCAAGCTCCATCATAACTGTATACGTCAGCAAGTCATCAATCGATAGATTAGGTTAGAAGAAAAGGTAGAAAAATTAGAAGGAAGTTCTCGATGATGAAATAAGTAGAACGCCTTTTGTGAAGCCCACTTCAATCTCAAATAAGGATACCAAATAAACTTACAAGATCACTTGACATTATAAACTCGAATCCTCAGCCATTTTTGATTTTTAAGTGAATCTTATCGATCATTTTACATTAAGTATTGTGTTTTCTTTGGTGTTATGAAAGGTGTTTAAGTTCAGTTCTTGACGAAAACAGGTGAAAAAGGGCCTTGTGATAAATCGCCCCTTGCACAAAAAATAGTTGTTAAATCGCCTTGCAAAGAGTGATAAATCGCCTCCTTAAAAACAAGTATAAATCGTGCCTCCTGTTAAATCGCCTTCTGAAGAAATTGTTAATTCGCCTCCTGAAGGAATTGTTAATTCGCCTCCTGAAGTAATTGTTAATTCGCCTTATTAATTCGCTTCCTGAAGGAATTGTTAATTCACCTCCTAAAGGAATTGTTTAATTTCCGCCTCCTGAAGTTGTTATTCGCCTTCTATTGAAGATTGCTAATTCGCCTCTCTGAACATATGCTAATATCGCCTTCCACTGAAGATTGCTAATATCGCCTCTACTGCATAATTGCTAACTTGCCTTCTACTAGACGAAACTCAAATTTTTCAAAACACAAAAAGACTCACTTTTGAGCGTTTTTACCCAAAAAAATTTGTACTTCTTGCTTATCTAAGGCAATAAGAACCATAAAAATCCTAACTTGATGATTTTTAACACGAAAAATTTTGAATCAAGATTTTGAGTACAAAAATCATCCGAACCATAAAAACTCAAAAATAAGCTATGAAAATCCATAAGCCACTTGTACAAATAAGCTAGAAACTATAGAAAGAAGAAAGTTTCAAGCTTTCGGTATAATGCAAATGCAATATGGGATGACCTTGCATTAGGCATCATGATGCGAAATTTTAAATGCAATGCAATGATGCTTGCAATTTACGCAACGATTCATGCATTTTTAAACCAAGATGGAGGCGTTGTCTCTGTTACCCATAAAGATTCTAGCCTAAAACACACGATCCGGAGGTCGGGGAGGATGAAATAGAAAGTAAGCCATATTATTAGAAATGTAGAGAGAGAAAGGGAAGAGTGTGTGTTTCTAGAGAGAGAAAGAAACACACACTTTGTGAGATGGTTACAAATGAATTCTTACCCCTCCTTGGAAGTAAGGAGGGGGTATATATAGCCTATGACACGCCTAACTATGACCTAATGACATTATTAGTCCTTGCGTATCTAACAATATCTAAACTAATGTAATTTCGTATAAGTCGACATATTTTAAGGCTAACAATCTTCTCCCAATATGCGGACATACGGAATTACTTACAATGTTCCTATCAAGTACAAATACAAATAAAATAAAGTCATCCAAAGTGCTTCAAGTGCTGAAGATGACTTTTGAGTCTTCCTGTCTTGATACTTGTACTCCAGCTTGGATCTTCTGTGTCTTTACTTGATCTGAAACCATTGTAGTATGCATGACTTGGATTAACTTCCCCCCAATTCATGCAGCATATCTTGAAAAGCTTTCTTCATAGACTCTTTTTTGACGAAGTTTCCAAATCAGCTTCCCCTCAAACCAACATCCGTATCTTAAGCAGATTCTGAAACTTTGATGTAGTTTGAACGATCTTCTAACATTGAAATTTAAAGTGCACAGCGAAATTTTGTAGAATAATCAGCCAACCACACCAACTAATATTGCTTATATACTGTATCATGATATTTGATGTTGGTGAATATATGTTCAGGGGTACATGCGAGAAATCAGCAATAAATCTTCTCACGTATGTAGTATACTTCACAAACAATACTAAGTAAAGTAGTATAAACTACTTCCCCCTGGAAGTTGACATGATTACATCAAAGTACGCGTTTTTCCCCATGATGGTTTCGAACTCTTGAAAGCATCATTGACATGTACGACCATATACTCAAGAAGTTCTTGTCATATGCAACAATCTTAAAAATTT
>BQNB010157835.1:0-15104 GCA_026074375.1 Tanacetum coccineum
TGTGTTCGTTAAGGTCGGAAAATTCTATTTCCTGGTCGATTTTGTGATATTAGACTTTGTTGTGGACCCCCGTGTTCCTTTGATACTTGGTAGACCTTTCTTAAGGACTGCACGGGTCTTAATTGACGTCCACAGGGAAAAGCTAGTGATAAGGGATGGTATGGAAAGAATAGTTTTTAAACCGGATGGTAGTCAAGACAAAGAGTCAATCCACATGATGAACATCTATGATGACCGAGTCAAAGATGTTTGTGAACCTAAGAGTAATGATGATTCTCCTACATCCACTATTGTTGAAGAGTTTGAATCTCTTTTGGGAGATATTATTAGACAAAAGGAAGAAGTTAAGGGAATATCTGACCCAGTTGCTAGAAGAAAGGATTGTTTTAAAATCATGAGCCAAGGAAGAGTTATTCATTCTCCTAAAAAAGCTTCCATAAGTGCAATTTCACATATCTTTCCAAACAATAATTCTGAGGACTCTTTCAAAATGGGGAATGAGGATCTTAACTGTATTCCAAACAAAGAATTAAACAAAGAGATTCTCATTCCAATCCCAAGAGAGTCCAAAATTGGAAAAGATTGTGATTTTCTTCTTTCTGATGATTTCCAAAGCTTCAAGACTATTTCAAACCCTCTCTTTAAGAGTCCAAAAGAAGATGACTTTCCCTCTAGGAATGACGAGTCAATTCTTAAAGAAGAGGTTCATAAGGAAACTTTTAAGAGTTATTTGAACCCTCTTTTTGAAGATGACGAGGAAATCATTTCTATTGAGGTATCTAGACAAATACCAAAAGATGAGTTTAATAATGATGATGATCTCTTTGAGATGGATTCTAACAATGATGAGTGGAAAAGAATTTTGTATGGAGAGGATTTTGAGATGGATTCTAACAATGATGAGTGGAAAAGAATTTTGTATGGAGAGGATTTTGAGAGAATGGATTCTGATAGTGTGAGACCCCCAAAATGCGGAATATATTCGCACGTCATCATACAAGACTCTAGGATTACAAGTCACAACAAAACATGAAAGTCATACATTACGGTGCTTGACAAAATATCAAGTCGAACCTAAGTACAAAAAAGAGTTTACAAGTTTTTTTCTCCCGACATTGAATACTAACCATTTGAGACAAAACCTTATGTCCGGAGTGATTATGATGTTTTATGAGATATTAACTCGTGGAAAAGATATTCCCATGAACAATCAGGGAAAGAAATTTGACCCATGGATAAATTTCATTAGAAATCTGTTGAAAAAGATGATAAAGTTCAAAAGAGTTTAGCTACCATCTACAAGCTCTTTTGAACTCTTGAATTTACTTGTCCCACTCCACCCACCCTTAATGGACTTTCATGTTACCAAAGCATTTTTCGGGTTCACATTTTCAATCTTGAAAATCTTTTCTAACAAGTTTGTTGAACCCGGAATCAAAAATGCTATGGTATATCTTTCATCCTTAGTTTGGGGAGGTTTCCACCTCTTGGAATTTCTTCACCCCTACTATTACCCACCATAATGACCTATTGGGGAAAAGAGTCAAGCCGAAGGGGACTCCTAATAATAAACAAGCGCTTCGTGGGAGGCACCCAATGCTTATCCTTTTATTTTCTTTTTTATTTTCTTTCTATTTCTCTTTAGCATCCCCAAGGACAAATCAATTCAGGGCGAGTATAACATGGTACTCGGTTAACAAAACAAGCCATTTTAAGATGTTTGAGCAAACAATGTAAAAAGAAGAGAGGAGGCTTGTCCTTTTTCTTCTTGTTGGTTGTTTTGTCTTTATTGTCTAGTTTTCCGGATTTTGGAAGATTCATGGTTCAATATTGTGGAAGGACAAAGGAATGCCCACAATTTCCATTGATGGTCTCCAATCTTCTCTTCATAAAATGGGAAATCTCTTATCCTTGTCTTTATCGAACAAACATCTATTCTTTTGCATGTCTTTTAGAATTTTTGTTAAAGATTCCTTTGACCCTTATTTTAAAAAATTGAGGACAAAGTTTCATTTTAGTTTGGGGAAGGATATCTCATATTGACTAGCACACCACGCAACCTTGTTTGAACCTATTTATGTGAAAAAGTAAAAAATTTAAATTTATGCTTACAAAAGAAAGCTCAAAAAAGCATTAGTTAGAAAAAACCACCACCTTTTTTGTAGTCCGTTGGTGAGAAAATAGGAGTTAATTTTGACTTGACCGGGTGAAAAATGCCCTAGCTAGTTCTTCCAACCATACCTTTTGTGGGGCCCAAGCTTTTCACAAATCCTATTGCTCTGGATGTTAAAATGTGAAGAACAAGAGATGATATAGTAAATATAAGATTTATTTGTTTAAGCAAGGTTTTATTTGAAAACCTAAAGCTTATATGAATAATTTGTGTCTTTTTACTCCCATAAAGCACTTTGTTAAATACACTTTAAACTTACGTGCTCTTTAAATTTAACTAGTCAACCAATGTCTTTTAGAAAAAGTCCTTACATTTTGAAAAAGAATTCATTTAATATGTAAGTAAAGATTTTTGGTTTCAAATTTATATGTTGATTTCCTAAATGAAATTTTCCATTCATCAAAATATAATTATAAAAAGAATGCCCAAGAAGCATTTCTAATGCAAAAGCATTATTTTTTCGTGCCAATGAAGCAATCGCAAAAATAAATAATAAAAGCAATATATATATTTTAATCGTTTGCGTATCCAGGGTTGAGAGAGAGACTCGAGGGGTCCGCAACAAAGGATTATAACTAAGAACAGGCATCAAGTGTTACGTGGGCATAGTCATCACTAGGGAGCGCGGCCTGAGTGATGAAAAAAAATTGCACCTAAGGACTTTGGATTCTAGGCTTTGTAGGAAAAAGGTGTTGTCAGCGATAACCCACAAACGTTAGCAGCTGAGTGGGGGTATCTAACTCAGAACACCGTTGTTGAGCGATAATCCCATTCGAGAAAGGCCTAAGTAGAGGTTCGAACTAATAACAACATACCTATTGCAAAAAAAATAAAAAATAAATATAGTATATGGAAATAAAAGAAAGGTTAAAAATTGCATTTTTCAATCATTTAAAGTTTTGTTCCTAATCTCTTTTAGCTTTGAGTCGAGGTTTTATCTATGTTTTAACATTTATGCTCCAATGCTTAAGTTTGTAAAGCTTAGATGGATTTCAACTATGAAAAAAATTGATCTATGGGATTGAGGTTAAAAAAGAGTGCACACATCTTAATCATAAATTTATTCCTGAAGTGAAAAGTTCACCAGTAGTAAAGTATAAAGAGCTAAATCATTTGGACTTATATTGACAATGATCTTGTTTAATAGCTTAGTTTATCCTAGTGAAAAGTCAAGGATGACGAATTTTCCTCTTTGTGTGCTCTATTAATCGGATACCTATTTCAAAGAGCCAAAAGTTTGCAAAGTTGCAATGATTGCCATTTAAGATTTTCCATGAGATAAAATGGTTAAGGAAAAAAGCTTGAAAGTATTTAAAGGGGATTCATAAAAGGTGAAAGCAAGGGATTTTGGAAACTGTTAGGTTTCAAAGTGTACACTGATAACTTGAGACGTAGGACACGACAATCCTTTAGTTTTGGGGAATTTTGATAAAATTCTTAATTTACATATTAAAAACGGATATTGGCCAAATAAAAGCCCATAAAATGCCAAAAGAATAGAAAAATGTGTGCTTTTGTGATAATTGTGCAGGAAAGATAAAAAGGACAAAAAGAAGCAAAAACAGTCAAAAACCGACAAGGAAACGGAAAAGACAAGTCAAGAGTGAGGAATGAAGACAATCAAAAGCCGGATCAGTCCGATACAGCAAGAAAGGAACCCAAAATAAAGACAAGGACCATTGTTGCATTTTCCTCAAACTTTTAAACAGAAAACGCGTTTTAAAAACCGCTTCTAACAACCTAACAACTTTTCCCGCCCTTTTTCGTTAACAAACCCAATCACCAAAAATCCCACTCCCGCTCCTCTATATCACTCAATCTCGTTCTAAATCCTCCTCCACGTCAAATCACCCACGTGTCAACCATTGATTGGTTCGAACACCTCATAATTCTCATCAAACGGCTATAAATGATTCGAAATATGATCAAGGGCTGAGATGAAGTGGAAGATTCGAGAATTCTTCACCCCTCTTCTTCAATCCTCTATAAATAGAAGCTTAGGGCTCATTTTTTCAAGTTGTTGTGTGTGTTTTAATTTTTAGCTTGTAATTTCTTCAATTTTAAGCATTTTTCTTGTGTTTTCTAAAATTAGCTTTGAGCACTTGTACTGTCATTCTCTAAACTTGTACTTCAATCATTTGAGTAATCACATTCAGTTTACAAGTTTCTTTGTACTTTGATTTCAATTTTAAGCCAATTTCACTCAATAAGCTCTCAATAAGCTCATTTGAGCTTATTACTGTTCATAAGCTCTAAATTTAGTTAAAACTTTGTTTTCAGTAATTCATTACTCATTTAGATCAATTAATTCCAAAATTATGATCACTTGAAGTGTTTTGAGCTCATTTTGGAAGCAACAAGGATTATTAAGCTGTTAAGAGCTTATTGAGGTTTAGAGGCTAAGGAGCCAATAGGTTTGTGTTTCCTAAAGCCACTCACTCTACAAGAGTGGCTTAGTGCTGAGACAACAAAAATTCAGGTTCTACTTTCTATATTTCATTTTAGCAAATTCATAGCTTAATACAAATTGCTTATTCTAATGAATTCTCATTAATCCTGTTTCATTTAGCTTAATTAGCCTATAGGTGTTTTAGTTTTAAGCTGTTCTAGTTATAATCATTTTTATCTTTCATTCCTTAAATTCTGTCAAAGCAAGTAGTTAAGCTAGTAGAGTAAGTAGCTTATTTTCACTAATAACTGTAGTTTTAATAGAGCTTGAATAGCTTAATAGTTTTGATAGAGTAGAAGTAGATATAAGGATTCACTAATTTAGTTTTAAATAATTTTAAGTACAAATTAGTCCTTGAGACAGAATAAGGAGTGTTGGGAAAGCTCTATTTTAACCTTTAAATCAATAACATTCTGTCTCAAACTTGTTACTAAGTTGAGTAAGGTAATATTAAACAAGTTTTAAATAAGTTTTTTAAATTTAGTTTGTAGAAATTTTAAAGTTTATAGCTAAAAAATCTGCATCGAGCACAGGGTAATTGCTTAGCTGAATCAAGTTTAGTATAGTGGATAAAAAGCATTTAGAGTAGGATTTGGAAAATGCATGTTTAGACTCAGTTAGTGAGTAAGTCTATGAGATTAGGCTAAGAAGTTTGCCTTACCTAAACTTTGGGCAATGCATCAGCAACCACAGCTAAAAACTTTGTTGTTCATTCACCCTCAATTCTTTCTAAGTATGTAATAAGTGGGAGTTAGACTTTAGTTTTAAGCACTTTTGTAGAATTCCATTAGCTTAATATAGAAAAGCTCTTAAGTTTCATTTTTCAGTTTTATACTAGCTTAAAATTCCTTACAAAAGTGGTTGTAGCAGCATGAGTTGTTTACTTATTCTCTCTTTAATTTCTAAGAACCATTTGTTCTTATCAAATCCTCTTTATCTAATTTGCTTAACTATCCTTAGCATAGCTTATTTCCAAGTGTTAGCCTTTTAAGGTTAGTGATAAGCTGTTTAGCTCATTTGAAAAAAAGCTTATTTCAGATTAAGCAAAAACTATCACTTTTTCATTTCAATTTTCTTGTTAAACTTGTTAATACCAGCTAATTTTTGTTTTAGATTCCTTAAGTACATCTTAATCTAGCAAGAGCATCTTTGATTTTCATATTCATCAGAAATAAGCTAGAAACAAGCAAAAAGTGAATAAACTTTAAACCACAAGTTACTGTAACAGTTTGAAAAAGCTTAATTTTGTAGCTTATTGAGTAGACTAAAGTGTAAGAGTGTCTTTATTAAGTGTTAGAAAAAAGCCTCCCTCTATAAGTTTGTAGTTTTGAGTTTTTGCTGAAAATCACTTTTTCAATAAGCCAAAATAAGCTAGAATCGTAGGGTTTGTTTTGTCATTTCTTGATAGTTAAAGGGTACCCGTTTACATTGTAGTGTATATTTTCCTATAGAATTTCCCGCCTACCTTACTTTCCTTTATTACAATTCCTACCCTGTCTTTTTAAGAATTAATAAAATAGATTTAATAATTTTGATTTTAGTTTTATAAAATTAGGTTTTAGTTTTAATTGGTAAAATTAGGGTACAATTAGGCTATAAAATTTGGGGCTTTTTGTTCCAATTGATTTCTGCACTAGTTTAGTATTTTAAAACCATTTTTCCATATTTTTCCAGTTAAATTTGTAATTTCTAGGAATTAAAATAGATTTTAGTGAATTACTTTTTCTTAGAAAAATCATAAAAAATAGAAAAATAGATAAAAAATTCCAATTTTTTTTCCTAAAATTTTCTTTTAAAATTTGTGATTTTTAGGTATAAAATTTGTTAAAAGTCGTGCCTAGATTTTAAAATTTCAATCTTAAGCTCGCGTTTTTTACCTTTCGTGCAATAAATTTGATCTAGTTAATTGTTTTTTAATTCGTGCTATTATATTTGTAGTGTAATCAATAATTCAAAAATCCTTTATCATTCTTAACTCGAATCCGAATATTCCAAATTCTCAATTCACGACTTCGTTGGGACACGACCCGAGGAGTACAATACTTCCCGGATAAAAATATAAAATTGTGTTTTTCTTTATGAATTTTTACCTTATAATTTCTCTTTGTTTGAGAATATTTTTGGAAAGAAATTTCACGGTATTAATACTAACTATATAATTTTTGTATTTCTACATCAAAGCTCCTCTTCGCCATACTTCACTCCCCAAGTACCCAACTTGAGAGTTATCTTCACTATGTCAACAAGCTCCCTTTAAGCGGAGAAAATCATACACGTCGCTTACACTTTTTCCGTTACTAAGCTAAATACCGAGTTCTACTTCGAGATAGAACCAATCTAACACACTATGTATTTTGTGGCCTAAATACTAACCTATCATACACATATGATACTCACAATACAACAACACAAGATATACAAGATGAATGATTATCACAAACGTAATGACACAACTAAACTATTAATACTTGAAGCTTGACATCTTCTTGAGTGTTCTTCACTAAAGAGTGGAATGAGTTGATCACTTGTAATGGATTATGTAACAAGTATAATGATCAAAGAGTATAAAAGATAAAAGAAGTTTGTGAAATATATTTTGTCAAGAGTTGTCTAATATGAAAGCTTAAGGTTGCTATTTATAGGCAAGCCTTTGAAATTCAAATGATGTCGCAGACAGCTGGATGGTCCGACCCACGGATCCACCATCGCTGATCCGTCCTTGCTTTATTTTTTATTTATTTTAATGGTTGAATCCATCCGAGGAGCTGGGACAAACATTTTGTCCATTTATTATGATTAACCCCAAATCTATACAAAATATTATTTTGTACTTATTAAAACTAGTTTAATAGATTCTTCTAGAACAAAATATTTCTTATCACCAATAAGGAAAGATTTTCTAGATTTGAGAAGATTTAGAAAGATTGTTTCCACTTATAGTTAATCTTATTTTGTTTTACATGATTAATATAACTAGCTTATAATTAATCATATTTAACTCAAATCATTTGTTTAGAAATGTTTATGCAAATGATAGTATTTTTCTTTGATCATTAACTATGTTTAATAATGTCATATTCATACCTTAAGTGATTTGGTCGTCGTCAAGTTAAACTATTCGACTAATAACTATGTTTACTTAAACTTTTACGAGTAAGATATTATATTTGTTATTATCAAAACATGAAGATCATTAAATAATAAATATCGTTTTTGCGCGAATATTTGTATTAACATAACTAAAGAAATTTAGAAAAATAAAAAAAAACTAAAAGTGAAATTGTTTTAAAAGGAAAGGTGAAAATTGAAAATTTGTTATAATGAAGGACTAAAGATGAAATTATTTGAAAACTAGAGGTGTAAAATTAAAAGTGTTTTAAAGTTATGGACTAATGTTAAAATTGTTTGATAACTAAGGACTATTATTAAAGATGTTAATTAACTAAAGTTTAAAACTTAAATTGTTTGAAAGTGAAAGGTTAAAAGTGAAAATATTAAATTTAAACTATATATAATAAAACCATGCACGTAATTTTCTATAGTCGTCTTCTTCGTTGAGAAAGAACTGTTGGACACTTATTTTCATAAATGCGTTTTAAAATACCAAAACAACTCTATAAATCATAAATTATAGATGGAAATATTCTTAATACATTCAAGTATCTTTTAGTTAAAAGAGATTTACCAAAAGTATCTAGTAAGATAGTTAAAACTTGCTCACAAGTAGCCCTAACTTCAGGTCAGAAAACCTTAATTTCATAAACAATGTTTAAATCGAATTTAGCAAAAAAATCTAGTATGGTGATATTAAAAGAATGCATGACATGCTAAATAAGAGTATAATGAGTTTTTTGGGACACTTACACGTAATGTGGATGATTATGATATTTGTGAAGTGATCTTATACCAGCTCAAAAGCTTAAAAACCTTAGAAATGCACCACCAAAACCATAGAAATCCTTAGTAAACCCTTAGCAAAGCTTTAAACCTTGTTATACCACCTTGAGATCATCTAAAAATAAGAGTATAAGTATTTTTTTTTTGTTGTGTGGGTATATAATGAGTTCAATTTATAGCAAGAGTTGGGAAGGGTCAAAGAATGCTTTCACCATGACTTGGTCTTATTACACTAAACAGGAAAAAGCAACATTAGGAAGGGAGAGGCTTATTGAGGCATGGGTTGGAATGGAGACAAAGGAAGGAGAAGAGTGACCTTGTTTTGTGGCTTTATACTTAATATAGTTGGGATACTATAGGAGAAACAAGGTTAGAAAGTGAATGTTGGACTATCCCAAAGAGAGGAGGCTGGTTTTGGAGGTGAAAAAAGGGAGGAAAAAGTTTTTTTAAAAGTGTATAAGTGTTTCTGAAAGGTGGTGAATAGTTTTGGGTATGTTGTGCATGCATGCATGTAAACAAAGATACAAGAATGGAAATCATGTGTAGAAAATAAATTTGAATGCATATGATCCCTAAAATGATTATGAGCATATTAAGTTCTTGCTTAGCGTAGACTAAACCTTAGTCTAGTGACGTAAAACGTCTAAAGATGGTTCTCGTAATGTGTAGGATAACCTAACGGTTAAGTGTAAAGTCTATTATTTACTTGTTTAGAATATAACGTTCTAGTTTATGAATAAAAGTTATCCAGAAATTATCGGTTGTCACACCGTCCTCGCAAAGGTAATCATTCATGAAAGATTTTTTATATTCCATTGCCATATTTCATATTTATGAAAACAATTATTTATATTTCATATTTTTGTATCTTGGGTTATAGGTTTCTTTTTTTAGTTTGGGGTTCTAAATGGAGTATTACATCAGGTTAGTTTAAGTTTAATCCCAATGAATTCTAATTATTGGTTTTGGTTTGGACTATAGAGGATAATTGATTCTGATCTTGGTTTTGAGAATATCTTTGGCTTTTGAATGGAGTATCTGACATATTTTAGTTTTATTATCAGTTATAGGTTTTATGTGTGACCACAGGTTGGTGATTTGGTTAAGAATTGTTATTTGAGGTTGAGAGAATTGTTTTGAATCCATGGCCGCTAGTCTGCTGTTGTTAGTTATTAAAGTTTATAATCAATTTGAGTCCCAATTCTAATTTGGTTACAAAGAGTGGTTTGAGTCTCATACGAATTGGGTTTCTATTTTAGCGGATTATTGTGTTGAATTTTAGTTTAAGACAAAACACATATTAGTACCCTGAACTTGGCAAAGTAGATCATCTAGTACCTTGAACTTTTAAGGGTGCAGAATGGTACCCTGAATTTGAAAAAATAGAATTTCTACTACCCTATACTAATTAACTCAACAAATAATTGTTTTTTTCTTTCTAAAAATCATTTTAGTAAAGTATTTTGTAATTAATAATTTACAGTAAAATTTTGGCTAGGTAAATATATATTTTCCTAAAATTTAATAACTTTTTATCTTTTAAAAATTAAATAGTATTTTAATTAGTTATTTAGAATATAAACAATGTATATGTAGCATTGATTTCTAAAATATTTATAGCGCGCTACTTTTAATATATCTTTATATAATATTATTCAAGGTTGCAAAAATCGTGAATCGTTAGCCGGCCGGTCGACCACCTTGTAGCTTGTAATCGGTCAAGGCGGGATTAATAGGCGATTAATCGGATTGGCATTTTTGGCAAATTTTCGGTATTTCCAGCAAGTTTTGTGTATTTCCGTCGAGTTTTAGATATTATTGGCAAGTTTTTTTCTAAAAAACAACTTGTAATATATTTAAACAATTAATATAAGTGATCAAAACAAGTTTACGGTGAGTTTTAGGTACTTCCAGCAAGATTAGAAGTATTCCAGAAAGTTTGACCACCTTTGATCGCCGTCGACCAGGTTGACCTATTTGTATGGCCCTGTTACATTAATCGGCAAGGTTGGTGGCCTTGTAACGTCTAATCGGCGATTAATCGGCCTTGTAGACCTTTTTTGCAACACTGATATTATTAAATTTTTGTTTCAATTTTTTTTTGATAAACTTATAACTAATTATATAGGAGTTCTGTAATTTTCAATTTAAATATGGATATGAAGAAATAAATAGTCAAATTGTTATTGTCTCAAAATTATTTGAAATGAATACTTAAGTATATAATACAGACATCTATGTATCAAAAGTAGTATGGTAAATTAACTTTCTATAAAGTATTATTTCAAATATATATTTATTCTCAATAACTAAATAAAATATCATATTAATAAAAATAAAATTAATTTTCTTTTAATTAATAATGTGAATTTTAATTTTTTTTAATTAATATAATATTATATTTAGCTATTGAGAATAAATATATATTTGAAATAATACTTTATAGAAAGTGAATTACCGCACTACTTTTGATACATAGATTCTCGTATTATATACTTAAGTGTATCTTTCAAATAATTTTGAGACAATAACAATTTGACTATTTATTTCTTCATGTGCATATTTAAAGAAAATTACAAAACTCCTATATAGTTAGTTATAAGTTTATCTAAAAGTTAATTGAAACAAATATTTAATAATATATTATGAAGATATATTAAAAGTAACACGCTAGAAATATTTTAGAAATCAGTGCTACATATACATTCTTTTTCTTCAACCCCTTTAATGCTTACTAAGACTTCATCACTAACACCTTGTTGGATTTATTCCAGTGTCAGCTCTGTCCTAGTCCGCATTATTCCCTTTTCTCACTTTATTCCTTTTTTATCATACCTAAGGACTTCTATTCTATCTAAAGGAATGTCCCTGAGTAGATCCCTCCGGTTCTGGATGGATCATGGGAACGAATACCTAATCTTAACCACCTTATAACTCTAATTAATTACAAACATGGTCGGTCTTTTGGTATTGTTCTCAGCCTTAAAACCATTTGAAAACATCGATCAAGGTACTTTTTGATATAAATCAAAATATTTAGTACCTCGATGGTTTTACTTTTCAGAAATGCTCCCCCTTAACACGTGCATCGATATTTGAAAATGTTTAGCACATGAAGGGTGAAGCTCGCACTTGAGTCCTTGGAATCACATACATTTTCACCCCTTATTAAAAATGTCAAATTTCTGATATTGGGATATTCAATTGGTTTCAAATATGTTTGAAAACTGTTTGGGGAGAAAAATGTTCCTATTATTAACAAGCCGTATTAGGAACATTTGAATGCTCTCTCTCAATTTATGAGGGTATTATATATAGTGTTTGAGTACGTTAATTTGATTTTTTTTTGAATTTATTGATAATTCCTAGTAAATTAGTACTCAATAAAATCATTGATATTGGCTATTATTATAAGTAAATACTACATATTCAACATTATTCACTAGATAAGATTTGATATTGGACCTGTCGATATCCGGTACGCTCATCATTTTTGTAGTCATCTCGAGTTCCGAGCACCACCAATTGTCGGATTTGCTGATGATTTGCCTTTCACGTATCTGCTATTCTAATTTTCTTTAATATGAAGCTCATCCTAACTTTCTTGAGTATCCCGTTCCGAGTAATTTTACAGCTCTTTCAGCCCGTAATCACTCGTTTATGTTTGGTCAAGTCTTCATAGATTACCCCTGGTGGTTTGTATGATGGAGTGTAGAGTTCTTTGAATTCTATTTCTGGGAAGGTCTGTTGAGGTGCAGTGATGTTAAGTTTCTTCTGGTAACTCTCTACACCGAGCTGAAGATCCTCGGCTCGACGTTTGATGACGAGACTTCTTGTGAACATACGAAGAGCCACAATAAAGTCAAAAATATCACTATCATTAAGATGGAATAGCTTGTGTTGAACATCAAGAATCAGCATGTCTTAAATATCGTTCAAGTGTAGATCCACGAAGTCACCTTCTTTAAACTTGTATAGCTATCGATCAACTCTTTTCAACACAACTTCTTCTAAGTGACCATATCCATGCAGTTTCTTGACACTAACACTCGTCACACCAAGAATTTTCTAAATGGAATAGACATTATGCTTGGAAAATTTGTTCATCTGAGATCTGTACCAAACCTTATGCCTTTTACCCCAATGCTTGATCCCCTTTGCAGCGTCTTTGTTTGTAACACCCCCAAAATACGATACGCAGCGGAATACAACATTTGGGGTGCTACTTCATAATGCATGCACACGAGTCCCAGTAAACGATCAAATGACACATTTATAAAGCAAAATTTATTTTATTTATATGGAGATCATCAGAGTTACAAGGTCCCAAATTAACTTAAAAACTTCATTTCAAAAGTCATGATACGACTTCTTTTCCAAAGCGTCCTTTTGTTTAAATGGACAAAACATTTCATCGAGACACAGTATTGTTCCCACTTGAGTAGATCTTAAATTCCTTAGCTTGTGTAAGTTTTAGTTATGCTAGATAAATCCAACACAACTATGATAGAAACTTTGTAAAATATATCAAAGATTATGCGGAATCTAATATTTGATCAATAAGAAGAATATGCAATAGAACAGTAATTCTAATGAACACACAGATTAGCAAACAAAGCTTCAATATATTAACGAATACTCTAACTAGTATTAGGGTTACAAAACCTTGAAGCTATAACGATATCAAAACAAAAGATATCAAACTCTATGCCCTAGGACCTCCTTTTATACACCAAGGAGTCCTAGTCGATTTACAATATATTCCTAAAACTTAGAATATTCTATGATCTATTCTATAATTAACTATTACTTATTCACGTAATGTAATCTTGATCTCCAATCATTCTTTATCCTTTCTTCATTATTTATCCATTCTATGACAGTAGAAAATCTTTCAGCAGTCTTAATCTTTGATTAGTTGTAACTTTTGTACTAGCAGCATTAACTTAAACACAGCAGTGTAACTTATACGCCGCATCATTAAATCTGTTGTACAAGGCATCATTAAACTACTTAGAATATTTTTTCAATCTTCACCAGGCTGTTACCAAACTTTACTCTAGCATTATAAAATCATATATATACTAGCAGTGTAATGTGAATACCAGTACTAACTTTTTACTATAGCCACTAACTACTTAGCTTATTTTTCATTTTATTGTTAATGAAACTTACACTACTTTTGACTTAGCGGCGTAAGACAAGCCTGTGCAAGCAGTACTCCAGATCATCATAGAAGTCTTTATAATCCCAACAATCCTCCCCTAAACTTGATATTTATCTCTAAAATCATCAAGTTTCTTCATTAAAAGCTTCATAATCACCAGGAGGATGCTTCCAAACACTTCATTGATTCTTGAGCTATTTTGTGAGAAGTTTAAGAAGCTGATAACACATTTCATTCTAATGATCAGCTTGCAGCTTCCTATTTAGCATATCTGTGATTGTAGGTGCTGTAAGAGGATATCTCTTTTCTACCAACATATGAATGTGCACATTTTGCTTCCTCAATGAATGTACTCCACATGAATCATATAGCTTCCAATCCAATACTTTGTAGTCTGATTGATTTTTCCATACATTATCCTCTACATGTGGTTCAAACATTGTCTTCAAATCTCCATATAAAACTAAATCCAAGTCCTCCACTGGTCTTGTTGATCCATACTTAGCTTTTACCAACTTGTACAAAGTTTCCAAGTCTTCTCTGTCAAAACTTTTAAGCATATGACTGAACACTAAGTACATCTTTGAACTTCCATCAGCCCTGATTATCTGGTAATAGCTTTTCTTCCCCTCTTTATGAATCTTCCAGTCAACAATGCTTGGAGACTTAACAGCCAAAGGAATAACATCAAGTGTAACCTCTTCTTCATCTAGCATGACTTCCATTAGACATTTAAGTTCTGTTGTTTCTTTGTCATCATCCACCTTCTGCTTCTTTGCATTCTCATGTTCTAACTCTTTTCTTGCTCTCTTAGAACTTCCTTCCACCATGTCTATTCTGAAATCAACAAATGTATTCACCCTTTTGAAATCTCTGTCAAACATCTTCTGAATAGAATCCAAAGATTTATTCTTCAATTCTTTGGGCTTATTTCCTTCTATATTCTTCAGGTAAGTACACATGATTTTTATTTGTTGAGATTGGGTTGGTGGTTTATTCCTCTTCTCTTCTGCTCTTTTTGCTGCAAAGTGCTTTCTTCTTTTCTCTAAGAGTTGTACAAATAATGTAGCCTTTTCTGCATCAGACAACTCTTCTTGCTCTTGTGCTTGTAGTCTTTGAGCCAATTCATGATCAGCCTCAATCTTAGCCTGAATATCATCTCATTCTTTAGTCAAGGCAACATTGGCTTCTTGTTCTTTTTTAGCTTTCCTTCTTGCAAGTCTTACTTCCTCATCAAATTCAACTTGTAACTTTAAAGCAATTTCTTCATCAAGCCTGATTGGTTCTTTCTTCTTTATAGGCTTCTTAGGTTCAACCATTTTACCTTTGCCTTTAACCTGAACATTTGCCTGTGATGGTTGTTGTGAAGAAATTGTTGTTGTTGTTGTTGTTGTACCTGGCTCTTGAAAAACAATTCC